>CDMY01000399.1:2110-85206 GCA_001179505.1 Vitrella brassicaformis | reverse complement strand
TAGCATACAATACATGACATGGTGCACTGCGCGGCGCCGCGTGCAGTGCCGCTGGGCAGGGCGGGGCGGGGCGGGGCGTGTGTGTCTGCATGTCTTCCCACCTGTCGATGGATGCGATGCCTTAAGGCCCGTTCTCGGGCCGTTGTTGGTTTTTCTGCACACTAGGTACGTGTGAGTGAGCAGCTGTCTGTCTGTGTGTCCTTCGGTGAGTGTCCTTCGGTGAACTGTGTGTGGGTCGATAGCCATTCATTAGCGACCTGTGACGTGTGACGTGTGGATAAATGGAGGGCTCCGAAATCCATGTCGGAGGTGCATTTGTGTGTGTGTGTGTGTGTGGATGTGTGTGTGTGTGCTGACTGGTGCGGCAGACGCCCGGCACAGAGATGAATGAAGGTGTGGCTGGATGGGATGCCTTACTGATGCATCAGTCAAATGTCGTTGAGATATATAAAGGGATTCACACACACACACACATGGATGCAGTCGGGTCTGCCGTCGTTTCGTTCTAAAGTACACACGTCACGTCGAGTGGGTGGGAATGGAAACACCTCACTCATCGAATCAAACAAACCAGTCACTGCCACACGTCCCGTCTCTCTCTCTCTCGCCTCTGTCTGCACAACCACACTCCGTGCATCGCCCTGTCCACCTCTCTGTGTGTGTTGGCCGGGAGCTCCCCATGACATGACCGCTAGCGCTAGGTAGAGGTGTCCATGGGTGCGGGTCGGTTGCCACCACCAGCAGGAGCAGCAGCGGCAGCAGCAGCAGCGGGTGGGTCGGTGGCCATTGCGGTGACGCCGTTGGTCATGATGGACGAGGCGGCGGCCGTCGACACGTCGCTGCGGTGACGGCCGCACTGGCCGGGCGATGAGCGGAGGGCCTGGTTGAACAGCAGATCCTGCACACGCACCCATACAGACCGACCGACATAGAGCTCACACATGAATGATCAGCAGAGCAGTCCCTTGTGGCGTGTGTGTTGGTATAGATCTGACTGCGCTGTGTGTGTGTTGTGTGTGACGACTTGCCTTGATGACTTGGTTGGCGAGTCCCTTGAGCTGCTCAGACGACGCACGGGCACTGCAGACAGACACACGCACAGAGAGGGAGACAGGCAGGCAGGGACACACACATCCCTGATGTCAGGTGCGTGTCCATCCATCCGTCCACTCATTGATGTGTCCACCCACGCACGTACCTGAGCTTGGCGACTTCTGTGAGGTCGGCCTCGCCCTGATTCTTCTTGCTGCCGCTACCACCCATAATCTGACCACCGTACCTTTACACACACACACAACACACGCACACACCGCGGTGTGCCGGTCGGTCGGGTACATCACGTGTGTGGCTGTGCTGGCTGAGCTGACTGTTTGCTTGAGAGTGTGGTCTCCGCTTTGGCGAGTTTGTCGGCCACGTCCTGCACCAACGAGTTGTAGTACTCCTTGTTCTGACACACACACACACACACACACACACACGTGGGAGGCCTTGTGATATGGTAAACTTGGCTGTGTGATATGGATGGTTTGGCTGTGTGTGGGTGTGTCGGTGTGTTGGTGTGGGTACAGTACGTTGAGCAGCGGCGAGGATGCGAGTGTGGAGGCCCAGTAGTTGGACCACAGCAGGTCCAGCAGCTTGGCGTCCAGAGACGACTTGAACACCTCTATCTGCAACGGGTAATACCTACCACACAACCAACACACACCACAACACACACACACACCGATGTGTTGTGTGTCAGCCTCTCTGTCTGTCTGTCTGCCTCACTGACTGCACTGCACCATCAATCATTGTCTGTCCACCTACGTACTTACTGTTTCCAGTGCAGTCCGAAGTCTTCGATTTTGTGCAGCGGGATGGGCTGGAAATCGCTGGGCCCGTCCTCCGGCGGCGTGTATCCACTCGGGTAGCAGCGGAACGCACCAATCTATATTGGTTGACACACACGCCAGCCACACGACCACACAGACAGAGAAGGGCAACCACACCAATGTGTGATTCGGTGTCTGTCTGTCTGACGTCCACTGCGCCCGAAGCGCATGTTCGAATGGGATCCACCTGACATGACCACACACAACACAACAAAACACGCCACACGTGAGCATCAGTGTGGCTTCTCTTGCGCGTGTGTGTTTGTCTGTTTGTGGTTTGCTGGATGCTGACCACGACAGCGACGAATGGCTCCTGGTGCTGCTGGTAGAGCATCTGGGTCTGACAGTCGATGCCGCTCAGCCAACACCCATACCTACACACACCACAGGCATCACACAGTGGTTGGTGGTGGTGGTGGTGGTGTCGCCTCTTCCTCTCCTCCCTGTGTGTGTGTGTGTGTCTGTGTGTGTGTGATGGTTGGCCAAGTACCCAGGGTGGCTGTGGTACCAGCCCACTATGTTCTCCATGCGACCAACCTGACACACACACACACACACACACACACACACACAGAGAGAGAGAGAGAGAGAGAGAAAGGCAGCATTACCCGGACAGACACGTGCATACCAGTGCTCCCCCCCACTGTGCAGTGAGTGCTTCTCATGATCCAGGTTAGGTTACCATTTCCGAGACCTCTTGATAGTTGACCATGTACTCGTTGGCACCAGCGCCGGCATTCACACGAGTCTCAGTGCCCTGCAAGCAATCAGCAAGCCTCGTGATGTGTGTGTAGATGGGTGGGTGGCCTTGGGGGTGCTGTGCTTGGTTACTTCGACGGGAAGTGCGAATGCGTCCATGATGACGAATGCGTCTTTGATGATCTTGCCCTGCATCAGACCCATAATCTCCAGACGACCGCCGCTCCGGGCATGCATCACCTGCACACAACACACAACACACACAGATGTCAGGAGCGTCCCCATTCCCTCTTTGTAGGTGCCGACCATCTTGATCAGGGCGACAGCCGTGATGCGGCACTTCTTGAAATACAGCACACTGACACAAACACGCACACACACGCATCACAGATCTCCCATCACCTGCAAGCAGGCAGCCCGCCTCGCTCCTGTGGCCTCACTGACTCACTCGTTGGTCCATGGCCTGTTGTTGAGAATGTTCTCCTGCTCGACCGCATCGTATTTGTAGACCGAGTCGTCCTCCTTGACGCTGTTGTTCAACTCCCACTGCTTCATCGCCGTCTGTCCGGACGGCACCGACGCGGATGCCGACGAAGATGAGGCACCCGCCGACATACCGCCAGGCACACTCACACGGTCCATTGCGCAATGGGAATGGAAGACGTTAGGCGAATGGAAAGGGATGAGATCTTCAAAAGCTCGCAACAACCTCGCGGTCGTTGTGGTCGTAGAGCACCAGAGGATTGCGCATCATGGTAAGCCGAAGTCATCTGTGGTGCAGATCTATCTCATTTCGTGTCGCAATTCATTTCATTCAGCAGATAGATCTGCGCCACGAGATGGACGAGTAGTGTGGTGTGATAGCGGCAGCGGGACCATTGAGCACCGAGGTGGAGGGCCGCGAGCACACAAGAAGGTCAGAAGGATGAAGGAGAGCAGCCATGAAGAGTTCTGCACATTGGGTGTGTGTGTGTGTTTGTTCCTCGCAGCTGTGAGGCAATGGACTCGGCGGGCTGCACATCGCCCCAAGCAGTGCTGGCCAAGGCGAGCAGCCTCGTCGATGCCATCCAAACCAAAGAGGGATACGACCAGGCCGTCCAGCAGCGAGGGCTGGATGTCGTCGAGGCCGAGATCACCGCCGTCATGGCCGACATCTGCCAGCTCATGGCGTCAAGCAGCCCCCTTCGGCTTGACGCCATGCTGCAGCTGAATCGGCTGCTGCCCATCAAGCACATCGATCGTTTCGCCAAGGCCATCGGTGTCGGTGTGCTGCCCGCGGCCGTCGAGCAGCTGAGCGGGCGCCACGAGATGGAGAGTGGAGCAGCAGCCTGGCTGCTCGGCATGCTGGCGGTGAACCATGCCGCTGCGGTGGCCGATGCTGGTGCCGTCCCGCCCCTGGTGCAGCTCGTGTCGTCACGGACCGACCGTGTGTGTAAGGGGGCGATGGGGGCGCTGCGCATGATCATGGCGGGGTCGGTGGACCGTCGCGATGCCGTGGTGGCGGCGGGCGTCCTGCAGCCCCTGCTGACGGTGGTGCGTGAGGCCGCCAGCACCGAGGTGATGGCCGTGGGTCTCTGCCTGCTGTGCGATGTGTGGGCTGTCACCGAGAGCCCGCCCCTCCCCGCCCCACTCGCCGAGTTCGCCCCCTTCCTGCCGGTGCTGGTTAGCCTGATCGCCGCACCTCAGCAGGATGATGGTGTGCTGGAGCCCGCACGAGTGGCCCTGGCGCACTTCGCCACTTGGTGCGACGAGCAAGACGGTCAGTCGATCAAGCCATCAGTATCCCTTCTAAAGAGCCTGGGGGGAAGATCGTCTTGTTTGTCCATTATATGGCTGATCGGTCGCTCAGGTACCGATGGTGACCGTGATGCGTTGGTCGAGTGTGGCGCCGTGGGATCGCTGAAGACGATGGCTGCGGTGGGGGCCGGGCGGGGTGCGCATGAAGTTGCGGGCCTGATCGTCATCTTTATCGCTGCGGGTGGAACACACCATCACACACACTCACACACCGCAACAAGGACGTCATGAGTGGGGCGGTGTTTGTGTGTGGATTCGTTGGATGCAGGTAGCCCTGCCCACGTGCAGGCGGTCATCGATGGTGATTTGGTGCCTCTGCTGATCAGCATGGCGGTCAGCGAGGAGAGCCATCCCCAAGTGAAGGTCATAGCAGCAGGGGCCGTCGGAAATGTAGCCCACGGGTCGCAGCAACAGGTGTGTTTGTAGGCCACAGGCGACAAGCTTGTTGATGTGTCACGGCTGTCTGGGTGTGTGTGTCTATTCGTTTGTTCAGGCTGAGTATGTGGTCGAGTGTGGCGGCGTCCAGCCCCTCTGCGACGCACTCGGTGACGACAATGACAATCGGGAGAATACGATCAAGGCGCTGGACAACATACTACGGTAACAGGAGAAGGTCAAAGGACACACACCGCATTTGCCTATCACCTGCTGTGCTGTGCTGTGTGCTGCGTTCGTGTGTGCAGTGCGGGTCGTCAGAAGCAGGCCAACGAGGGTCTCCCCGACAACCCCTACTCCACTCTAGTAGACCAGGTGAGGGAACAAAGAGAGAGAGAGAGAATGAGGACAGTGGACACCATTCACATGGCTGTCCTGTATTACGTTTGACGCAGGCCGGCGGTGTGGACAAGGTAGTCGAGCTGCAGACACATGAAGACGTCGACATCGCAGTGCCGGTAAATCGCCTGCACGGCACACACAAACACACACGTGGCGACAAGGGGCACCGGCATACAACACACTGTCAGTGCGTTGTCCTTCATTCGTTTGCAGGCCGTCATGCTTGTCGCCGACCATTACCCGGACCGCGTCGACCCCCAGGGGCTGCAGGCATTGATGCAGGCGGCCGCTGAGGAGGGCGGCGATGATGAGGATGGCGAGAGCGACGTAGACACCGACGTCAGCGAGGACGACAGCCGTAGCGGTGGGGAGGGGGAGGGGGAGGGGGCGGGCGGCGAGGCATAGAAAGATGGATAGATAGACAGACAGCTCAATCCGTAACGCAAGTATGGAAAAGTGAAGGGCCCTTACGGCGTATGTGTGTGGGTATGTGAGTAGCCGAATGGCATAGATCAATCCATGATGCATTCATAAATGGATGGATGGATGGATGGCCTGTGTATGACTGACTGGTGGGTCGGGGCGTGTGTGTGTATGTGTGTGGGTATGTCGGTAGCCGATTGGGAGGGGGGACTGGCTCTCGGGTGTACAGACAGACAGATAGGCACACTCAACGAAAGATATGTATACGTGTTGTCTGTCACTTGTGTGTATGGGGGACATTGCGCATATCTCAGTTGATACTTGATGAATTCGTTCACGGCACACACGGGAGTACACCGACTCCATCCACATCGCAATGAGAGAGGGGGCTGTACAACCACACAATGATTGAGAATTGAGGCAGGCAGGCAGTCCCCCATTGTCCCCGGCACCCACACCCACAGCCAGGCAAGCCGCAGCAAAACGGACAGATACAATCGACACGTACAGAGTGAGGGAGGGAGGGCCAGATACGCACACAGCTCTGCAGACGGCAACACAGACATAGGCGCCCCCCATCCACAGCCAGCCGCTGGCAGCATCGGTGAGTCACCCACCACTGGCTACGGAGTCAGTGGTATGTGTGCAATCCAGCTACAGCTACAGATAACCTCCTGGACACACACACAGCCACACAGAGGGCACGACATCCATCCATCCATTGGCCCGACAAATCGATTTGTGGCGTACCGGTACTTTGTGTTGGTTGGTCATCCGAGCGATGCAGTGTCGTCAGCGCCGTTCTCCTCCTCAGCTGCGGCGTCCTCGCCTGTCAAATAAACACACACGCACACTCGTGTGTTGCGGATTGCCACCAGATGTGTGTGCCTCTCTTCCTTTGTTGGTACCTCCGCTGCCGTCAGCCATATCGTCACCATCACTGGCGTCTACACCACACACACAGAAGGCCCATCCACCACACACGGTTTCACTCACATGCTTCCGTCTCTTCCCTGGCCGTACCGTCGTCATCGTCGCTGTCATCCTGCTGCTGTTGCTGCTGCTGTGGCACTACTCGTCCGTCGAGCACGAATGGCGCCACACCTGACCCCAGCGCCACACGGGCCAGCTGAGTGGTCACAGGGAGGCGGTCCTTGAAGGCGCCACTCTCACTCACAGGTGCCTCGGTCGTCAGGACACTAACCATCACTGCAGGCAGACAGACGAGATTTAATGACCAAAGCTGCCTGTCTGTCGGCCTGACCGGTCGCGTATCCAATATCCTGAATGGTAATCCACGCGACGAAGCCGTAGCTGCTGTCGGTGAGCACCAGATACCGCAGACGACCATGCCAGCCGTCCCAGCAGGTGAGTGTGGCGGAGCATCCGGCGACTGGTGTGTGGGGCGACTGGGTGAGCAGGTCATCCAGACGGCCGCCGCCAACAAACCTGAAGCAAACACACAGACACAGACACACAATCAAACACGCACCCCTCTCGCCACTGGTGTCATTGGTGTGTTACCTGTTGAGATGTATCGATGTGCGATTGGCCTGGTGAGTCCCGAAGAAGTTGCGGAGGATCTTGTGCTTGGCGAACGACGACACCGACGCATCAATGGTCGGGAAACCGAACGACACCCATCCGCCGCTGTTGCTCCGGTAGTTGATGCAGCTCCGCACTGGTGGGTCATGCTGCTGTCGGTGCTGCTGATACAGATGGTGGTGGGCAGCGAGGGGCGGGTCGACGTCCAGCTCGAAGTCGGGCTGGTCCTTGATGGCCCGCACCTCACCATTGGGATGGCGGCAGATCTGCAAGCGGCTGCCGTCACCGAAGTCGATGTGGCGGCCGACCACCATGAGCTGCGCCAACACACGAGCTAACGATCCATACGCCTACACCACATCACACACAGACAGAGAGGGAGAGAGAGAGAGAGAGAGAGAGAGAGAGACGATGAGGCCTCTCTGTTATCTCTCACCGCCCGTGTGTGTGCCCCTTACCGTCTTGTTGACGTGTCTGTTGATGTCATCTGCGGTGAGGTTGAGGGGCAGCTGACAGAAGCCGCACTCACTGGCCCACTGCAGCACCTCAGCCACCTCGTCCCACTTCTGCTCTTCCACCAGCCACACGGCCGCCAGCAGCTCACGAGGTTCAGACACCGTCTGGGCGTCGAACGTCAGCACCGCGTCCAGCCGGGTGCCGTCAGTGAGGCGAATGCGATGGAGTGAGCGGTTGAGTCGGCTGCGGAGGATCTGGGCGGGGAAGTCGACCTTGCTGAAGAACAGGGCCGACCTCCTGATGTGGCCGAGGTCCTTGACGTTGTGCAGCTCATCGCTGTCGTCCCGATAGACGACGTCGAGCACCTGGCCGTTGATGGCGGGCGACGCCTCGTCGGTGCTCTTGCTGTTGACCGCACCCATCGCTTGTCGCAAAGGCTACCTCCTACGCTACAGGGTTGTCATCATTGAAGCTCGCAATGAATCATGATCGAACTCATTGCTCCCCGAGATGGCGAGAAGAGAAAGGCTCAGCTTCAAGTGCGTGTGAGTGTTGCGAATGCCTGCCAGTGCCATGATGTGTGCGGGATGGCCACTGTGGTTTGAGGTCAAGAAGAAGGAGTGTGTTGAGTGCACACCAATATGGGCAACACATCGCATTCATTCATTCATTCACACACCTGTCAGTCAGTCAGTCCATCAACACAGTCAGGCAGCCAGGCCAATACATTCATATGGACCACAGAGAGAGGGGAGAGCCACACATCGTCGTCGCTACGACCGACATGCCCAGGCCTGCCCACCTGTGACTGAATCAATGAACGCGTCAGTCAGGTGCCACACTCATCCCTGGCCATACTCAGTCAGTCTGTCAGTCAGTGTATGCGGATGTGTACTCACATAATAATAATATATACATATCGGTGTGTACAGAGATCGACGGACACAGAGAGGGGAGAGAGGCAGTCGACGTAAGGCAGTTAGGCAGCAGAGATGGACACAAAGCAAGACATACACACCGCATGCAGCGAGCCGCCCTACCACCCCCATGCACCACCGCCACCACGAGTAATTAAGTCATGAGGGCTGGAGCGTCTCGCTCCAGTGTGTGTGGTGTGGAGGCGTATACACATGACCGAGTGCCATGCAGCAGCCGCGCCCGATGTGAATTTCAGGAAGCCGCCCACAGCCCGAGGGAAACAACAAGTAGGCAAAGACAACTGACTGCATCGGAGCAGCCTGTACGTCTGTTAGGTGTGACGGTGTGAATGGATGGACCACGAGTGCGAGAGAGAGATACACTGCCACGTATGTGTGTGTGCAGCGAACAATGCGGCGCAGATGGATGGCTGGATGGATGGACACACCATACAAGAGTGTGGTGCGTCGATCGGCCTGTCTGTCTGTCTGGGTGAATACATATGCACATGTGTGTACACGTTCACAGAGAGAGAAGATGTCAATCATCAGCCCAAGAAATTAAAGCACCGACCGCCCAGCCATCCAGATGGAGAGGGAGGGGCAAAACAGATAGACACGGCAGCGCAGCCAAGGAGTGTGTGAGTGTGTGTGCATACTCATCAATTTTACGTGTGATGCGTGGATCAACACGCGCATCATTCACCAGACGGACGCGAGAGCGATGCAATGAAACGCATTCACACACACACACACACACACCATGTCTGTCTGTCAGGACGTCAGGACGTCGGCCGTCCACCCAGCCAGGCCAATACATATCGACAGCACACAGGCAGAGAGATAGAGAGAGAGATGGAGGAGGGCCACACACAGAGGGGAGGGGAGGGGAGAGAGAGCGACCCACACACACACCCTCCCACCGGGGGCATTGACACACACACAGCCAGCCATTGGTGGGTCGACATCAGCAGTGATCTACACCGGTCAGCGGGCTACTGAACAGAGAGGATGGCAGACAGCACTCCGCCACCCTCCTGACCACAACACACACACACACACGCACACACACACAGAGGGGCATGGCGCCAGCCGATCACATTGCAGTGTGTCTGTGGCGCACCAGTGAGTATTGAGATCGGTCTCTGTGTGTGTCCTCAGAGCGATGCATTGCCGTCACCGCCGCCGTTTTGATTGTCCTCCTCGGCTGGTGCATCCTCAACTGCCACACAGATCAACACACCCACACACACACACACACACGCATAGCTGTGTGATGGCGACGGGCATTAGGGCGTGTGGTGTGCTGTGTGTGCCTTCCTTCGTGTGCACCTCCGCTGTCGACGTCCATATCGTCCCAGCCACCGCCACGATGGCCGTCTGCACCACACAAAGGGCCCGTCACACACCCACGTCTCTCCTTGCCGCCTCCCTCTGCCTGTCGTACCATCGTCACTGTCGTCATCATAGCTGTCATTGTCTACTCGTCCGTCGAAGACATATGGCGCCCCTGCAGCCAGCTCGCACACACATGTGTTTGACGCGAAGTGCTGTGAGTCTTCTTCTTCGTGTGCACCTCCGCTGCCGTCGTCCATCCCGTCACTCTCATTGCCACCATTGCCGTCTGCACCACACACATAGAGAAGGTCCATTAGCCATCCCTTCACGAGTGTGTGCGTCCCTCCCTCCCTCTGTGAGCACCGCCACCACTGTAGCTGTCGTCGTCGTTGTCGCCGTCACCCTCGTCGTTGTCCTCCTCGGCTGGGGTGGATTGACAAAGGGCATCTGTGTGAACTGTGCTGTGTATCCCTCCCCCTCATGTGTACCTCCGCTGTCCTCTCCGTCGCTGTCGTCATCCATATCATCCCAACCGCCGCCATGGCCGTCGGAATCTACACCACACACAAAGACAGACAGAGATGAAATGCCACACATCCATCGCCACCATGTGTGTGTGTCCCTCTCTCCCCTGTCCGCACCATCATCGTCGTCATTGTCATCGTCTACTTGTCCGTCGAAGACGTATGGCGCCACTCGCCCCAACGCCACGCGGGCCAGTCGAGTGGTCACGGGGAAGCGGTCCTTGAAGGCACCACTCACACCAGCCGCAGGTGCCTCGGTCGTCGCGACACACACATCCACTGCGGACAGACAAGCAGGAAGAAAACGCTGATAACATTTGAACAGCAGAGCTGCCTGTCTGTCGGCCTTACCGGTGCCGTCCCCCCATTCCGAAATGACAATCCACGCGACGAAGTTGTGGCTGCTGTTGGTCAGCACCAGCACACGCACCTCACCGATGCCGTCTTCCCAGCTGCGTGTGGTGGTGCAGCCGGCCACCGGTGTGTGGGGCGACTGGGTGAGGAGGCCATCCAGACGGCCGCCACCAACACGCCTGAAGCAACCACACACACACACAAGCACACACGCACCCCTCTGGCCACTGGTGCCATTGGTGTGGTACCTGTTGAGTGATATCGATGTGCGATTGGTCTGGGGAGTCGAGCAGAAGTGTTGGTTGATCATGCGCTTGGCAAACGACGACAATGACACATAGATGGTCGGGAAACCGGTCGACACCCATCCGCCGGTGCCGCTCCGGTAGAAGATGCTGCTCCGCACTGGTGGGTCATGCTGCTGTCGGTGCTGCTGATACAGATGGTGGGCAGCGAGGGGCGGGTTGATGGCCAGCCGGAAGCCGGGCTGGTCCTTGATGGCCCGCACCTCACCATTGGCGTGGCGGCAGATCTGCAGGCAGCTGCCGTCACCGAGGTCGATGTGGCGGCCGACCACCACCAGCTGCGCTAACACACGAGCTACCGATCCATACGCCTACACCACATCACACACAGACACACACACACACACACACAGACAGACAGAGAGGGAATGAGGCCTCTCTGTTCTCTCCCCGCCCCTCTGTGTGTGTGCCTTACCGTCTTGTTGGCGTGTGTGTTGATGTCATCGGCCGTGAGGTTGACAGGCAGTGTGCAGCAGCCACACTGGCTGGCCCACTGCAGCACCTCCCGCGTCTCATCCCACCGCCCGCCCTCCTCGGCTATCCACACCGCCGCCATGAGCTCACCCATCCCCAGCGATGGGTCGAACCGCACCAGCTGCTGCAGCTGTGGGGTGTTGATGCCATCGCCGTCACGGCTCAGTGAGTTGTCCACTCGGCTGCGCAGCTGGTCTGATGAGAAGGCGTCTCTGATGTCTCGTGCGGCTGCTCTCAGCTGCAGTGTGGTGCTGATGTCGGGGATGCGGCAGCGGTCTTCGGCAAACAGATGGGCGAGGGGGTGCTTCTGGCTGCCCCCCTGCAGATCGCACACACACGTATTACTGACAATGCAGATCGATACACACAGAAGGCACATCTGGTGCATGGCGGTCGGTTGTGTCAGACCCACCTGCTGCTGCTGCTGCTGCTGCTGCTCTTGCTGCGGGTGGCTGCGGGTCGATGCGACGCCGTGGCGGTCGGGCGAGGCGAACAGCTCGTCTACTGCATCGGTCACGATCTGCACACACCACACAAACGACAGACACCGACATCAAGACGGTGCTGTGTTGGCGATTCTACTGGTCTTCTGCCATGCTCACCCCTTTGGTGGTCTGTGTGTCGCCCCACATGAGCCGCTGCATCCTCAACGTCGTCATGCTCGACTCCAAAGCCGACTCGCTGACCGAACTCTCAGCCACAAGGGGCGCACTCTGACAATGAACAACGGGACACACAAACCCACACAGGCCATAGATAGGCCATGACACGTGTCGCTTTGGCTCACCCAAATGCCGCCCGCTATCTGCTTCTGGTTGGTCTTGCGTGTGATGTAGACGGCCGTGGCGGCCAGCAGGTGGACATCGCACGCGGCCAAATCGACGTCACACATCGACAAGAACTGCACAGACAGACAGCAGACAGACAGGGAGAAATTCGATAGCTGGAGGTGTGTGTGTGTGTGTATGTGTATATGTGTGTGTGTGTGTGTGGCTGGCGGACTGACTGACCATGAGGTATTTGGCGAATGAGAACAGGCGGCCGTGGGTGTCCATGCCGGCCGCAGTGAAGAGCCTCTCTACACACTCAACGCCACACTCAGAACTATCAGCCGCCACACGACCCACCACCTGCACACACAGAGTCAAACGGACAGACAGACATGTCGGCGCTGCACAGGTGAGCGTCGTGTGCGTGTCTGTGTCTGTGTCTGTGTCTGTGTTTCAATACCTGTGCCTGCGTGTGTGGGGGGTCAACCGGCATGTCGTCCATCAGCAGGTGTGGCTCCAGCCGCTCGACGCAGGCGGCCACACACGCATCTGCTACCTGTGTGTCAGCAGCCAGCCAAGTGATACAAACGAGTCCCATGAGTCCTCACTCTCTGTCTGTCATTCAGATCTCTTTGCCTGTCTGGCGTTGTTCGGGTCGATGAGTTTATCGGCTCGGCACGCATCCAGCAGCCGCACCGCCCGCATGAGGGTCGCGTCGCGGCAGCCCATCGACGCCGCTCTCTTGACCATCCCGTCCACCAACACGGCTGCAACACATCACAGACAGCACAGCACACCTCTGAGGGCATCTGTGGTGCGCTGTTGTGTGTGCGAGTCGGGCATACCTCTCTGCTGCGGCCATTTCATGCTACCGACCTGTTTGTCAGACAAACCGAACACAGAGCACCTCTTGATTGATCAGTCATCATTCCCTCTCTTTCATTGTATTGCTCACTTCACCGTCACAGCCGCCATGATGCCCTGCGATGGGCCTCAGCGATGAGTTGAAACCATCAGTTTGTGTCTGATGGGGCTCCAGCTGCCCTATGGAAGGCATCACAAGCGCTGGAAGCGACGAAAAGGGCCTAGGATGGATGTGAGCTTGAAAGGGGAGGAAGTGAAGGCGTTTTCGGAAGCTGGCGATGGAGATGTCCTTCCCGTGAGCCGCCAAGACCTCTGCAGAGGCGTGTTGTATTCTCTTTCGGTGTTGAGTGCCTTGCCAGCTGCGGTCCATCTCGCGGCCTGTGGAGGAGATCTCTGTCGGTGAGTGAGCAGCCATGAGCGGGGACCAGAAAGCATCCACGGGCAGCCCTGATCCAATCTGATTTCGTGGTGTCTTTGATTCTGCAGATGTGAGCTGTGACATCTGCACCGGACAGCAGCCGGAGGGCGGGACCAAAGTGAAGGGCCGCCGAGCACTGACTAGGTCAGAAGGACGGCAGAGAGCAGCCGTGGACCAGTCTGCACATTGTGTGTATGTTGGTCTTTGCAGTGTGAGGCAATGGAGGACTGCACAGCCGATGCCGCCTGCACCACAGCTGGCCATCCACCCCCCCAAGCAGTGCTGACCAAGGCGAGGAAGCTCTACAATGCCATCCAAACCAAGGAGGCATACGACGAGGCCGTCCAGCAGCGAGGGCTGGAGTCCGTCGGGGCCGAGATCACCGCCGTCGTGACCGACATCTGCTACCTCATGGCGTCGGCCAGTGATCCGCAGGTTCGGACTGAGGCCGTGCGGCAGCTCGCCGGGCTGCTGTTCATCGAGCATATAGAGGGCATCGGGCAGAAGACTGTGGACATCGGTGTGGTGCCGCTGTTGGTGGAGCAGCTGAGTGAGTGCGAAGATTTGCAGGCCGCAGCAGGACAGGCCCTCAGCGTGCTGGCGATTCAGAATGGCGATGCGGTGGTCAATGCGGGTGCGGTCCCGCCCCTCGTGCAGCTCCTGTCGTCACCCGATGACGATGTGCATGGAAGGGGCATAGCGACGCTGTGCAACGTCACGGCCGGATCGGCGGCCCGTCGCGATGTCGTGGTGGCGGCGGGCATCCTGGAGCCGCTGCTGAAGGTGATGCGTGAGAGCAGCAACGCCGCCATGCTGACCGTGAGTGCCCACCTGCTGCGCAATCTGTGGATTGTCTCCGAGAATGCGCCCCTTCCTGCTCCTCTGGCCGAGTTTGCCCCCTTCCTGCCGCTGCTGATCAACCTGATCGCCGCACCTCAGCAGGATGAGTGTGTGCTGGAGCCCGCACGAGTGGCCTTAGCGGACTTCGCCGGCTGGTGCGCCGAGAAAGACGGTCAGTACACCTGAGTGCCTGAGAGAATGTCCTGAGATGCAGGGTCGGCTTTGTCCTGCCTGCCCACCGTCTCAGGTACGGTTGCTGACCGTGACGCGTTGGTGGAGTGTGGCGCCGTGACTTCGATTAAGACACTGCTGGAGATGGCCGATGACGACTTCACTGTCATGGGGTGCCTGATAGTGCAATTCATCGGTGAAGGTAAGAGAGAATCATCACACACACTCCCTGATTCCGACGACGTCACGTGTGGGGCCGTGGTTGTGTGCGGATTGCTTGGATACAGGTAGCACTGCCCACTTCCAGGCGATCATCGATGCTGACCTGGTGCCGCTGCTGGTCGACCTGGCGGCCGGCGAGGAGACCGATCCCGACTTGAAGGAGATTGCAGTGAAGATCATCGGAAATATAGTCCGAGGAGGTTTGCAGCGACAGGTGCCTCCGCTGACCGCTGACAGCCCCACACTCACGGGCCTGTGTGTGTGTGCATTCCTCGTTCAATCGTGCAATGCAGGTTGAGCATGTGGTCGAGTGCGGCGGCATCCAGCCCCTCTGTTACCTGCTCGACGGCGAGAATGACAATCGACTTACAGCCATGCTCTGGTTGCTGGACAAGATACTAAGGTAGGTCAACAAGCTGCCGCGTGTGTGATACCCGACGTGTGCTGCTTTTGTGTGTGCAGAGCGGGTCGTCAGAAGCAGGAGGGCCTCCCCGACACCCCCTACTGCACGCTGATAGAACAGGTCAGAGGGCGAGAGAGAGAATGATTGGATAGTGGACACCACCATTTACACGGCTGTCCTCTATTACGTTTCACGCAGGCGGGCGGTGTGGACAAAATGGCGGCGCTGCAAACACACAATGACATGGGAGTCGCACTACAGGTAGCCCCACGTGTAGCGGGGATACTACTGTCAGTGTGCCCTTCATTCATTCAGGCGATCGTGTGTCTCATAAGCCACTTCCCTACTCGCGTCGACGCACAGCGATTGGAGGCCTTGATGCAGGCGGGTGTGATCCAGGTGGTGCAGGCCGACGAGGTGGAGACGAATGTGGGGGAGGATGATGACATCGGTAGCGATGGAGACAGCGATGGCGGCGGAGAGGGGAAGGGGGTCGGCCAGCTGGAGGGTGATAGTGGGGGGGAGAGGGCGGAGGGGTAGACAGACGCACACATTTATGAGAGGCTGCATGTCTGCCTTTATGACGGGTTTTCACGTCCATATTGTTTTCCCTCAGGCGAGGTGGCTGGCGTGCTGCAGTAGAATAGCTAGCTGGGTGGGGGTGGGTGGCTTAGCGGTGAGTGGGCGATTGAGTTGACGTTTCGGACCGACACACTTGAAGCTTACGTGTCTCCACACATACACACACATACATCGACACAACTGTGTGTGACGTCCATTCCATAAGTGCACTCACTGCTAGCTACACTCATCGATCAGTTACAATGGGTGATACACATGACCAAACAAACACCGCACACACACCTGAGGTCCGTTACACGCCCCTCGCGGCCCCCCGGCCCGCCCACACTATGAGAGCAAACACGAAAGCACATGCACCACACGCCAAACACGTACAGCCAGCCAGCAAAGAACGACACGCCCACAGACCTCCATCCATTCACAGTCAAGTCATGTCACGACTACTCTAGACACACCAGACACAGATCTGCCATGATACATGGTCGGTCCCGCTGTGCTTACGCGAGGCGTCGTTGCTCTGGGCCGCCTTCCCCATCCCGGCCAGGCCAACGAACAGGATGGCAATGAGTCTGAAACGACGCATCGATATCATCATCGTGCGCGGCTTCGGCAACTTAAGACTCTTTCGGAGAGACGCAGAGAAAGCGAAAAACTTGCCACTTGCTTTTTTGTGTCGAGAAACGCGGCAACACGAGACAGTCTCTTTTCTTCCTTTTTTGGTTAATCGGTTAATCCGTGCAGAATTTCCTCTCGCTTCACCTCGCTCGTGCGCACGACTTGTTCTTTGAGGTAGCTCTGCACATCGGGACCCCAATGCCGTGCTCGCATCGTTCCCATGGTACGAGCAGGAGGAGCTCTACCGCATCGCCAACGGCAAGCCCGTCTTCGACTTCAACTGTGGCCAGTACGCCATCAACAGCCTGTTCGATCGCGAGCAGCTGGGGAACGAGCCGCTCTACCGCCACAGCGAGAGCGGGGGCCGAGTGGAGGACTACGACGTGATAATCAACACCAATATGCACCGATGCATCAACCTCAGCAGTCGCCGGGGCCCCCCACTGCGGGCCATGTGCCTTGCTCAGGTATGGTGGCATCTATGTGGGTCTATGAGGCACAGGCACCTGTGGGTGTTTGGCGTGCATTCAGGTGCGTGGCGAGTCCGTGTTCGAGAGGCTGCAGACCCTCATGGGCATGGGGCGGGGGCGAGTGAGGGGGATCATTCTGACGGAGCAGCTGGACCTCCTCGGTGACGGCCAAACGTACGTACGGCAATCAGCAAGCAACAGACAGACAGACAGACAGACAGACAGACAGAGAGACAGGCACACCCATTCACTGAGTTGCTGGCTGCTGCGTTTGACAGGATTCCCCACTTCGTGCCTGTGCGGCCTCTCGAGCGGGGCTTCTGGGGAGACCTGGACCCCATACGCCACCGAGCCGACTACCGCCTGCTGAACACCCACGAACTCGCCGATCGCCTCCAAAGGGCCGGCCAGCAGTATCTTTTCGGAGAGCAGCGGTACATCGAGGTACACACCCACACAACCAACACATCTCTGTGCGCTGCACGTGCATCAATCATCCTTTTCATTGTATGTATCCTCTGAATCTCAGGGCGTTTTGGTGGTGTTTGAGACGGGGGACGACCTCGCCGCCGCCAGACGCCATGTGCAGCCATTCAACGACGCTGCCGGCGCGTTCCCGGTGGACGACGACTCCGTGCCCCCCAAACCCAACCCAAATGGTGCCGCTGCCGCTGCCGCTGCCGCTCACCCCACACCGAGCCATGGTCGCCGACGCCGTCGGGTGCGACGCGGCCCACCCGCCAACAGGCCACTCGGTGCTGGAGACATCGAGATGACTGATGCCGGGCAACAGAGCGGAAGCGTCAGGGCGGGGAGGGTCACTCTGGCAAGCGGTGCCGGATGTGCGCCGAGATCGAGAACACGATGGAGTGGCGGGGGGCGGCCAGGCATCAGGGGGAGATGAAGGTGTGGAAGAACGGCACGGAAGACGCAGAGCGCACTTACCCCTTCCGCCGCACTCCAGCACGTGTGGCGCGCAACTAGCCCACACCGATCGAGCCAGACAGACAGACACCCATACAGACAGACAGGCCGATCGATGCCCCTTACCACACACTCTAGATTTGGTGTCTGTTGTCGTGAAGCGGGTGTGCTGCAATGCACGTTTGGCTGACTGACCGATTTGTCGTGTGATGCCCTTTGTCTGGAGTGCTGTGATTTATGTCTGTCGTGTAGTGGATGCCTTTCCTTTGGTGGCCATTGAGGAAGAGATAGAGGCCATCTGTGTAGTGGGTGTGTGCGCGCGTGTGACCGTGCGGATGGATGGATGGATTCCCTTGCCCGTCAGTCAGTCAGTCAGTCCACTGCTTCCCTGACCTTGCAGCTCTCCAGGAGATAGTGGGGGATCGACGGGTAGCGGTGGACGGACGGGCAGGGCGTGTTGTTGTTTTTTCGTTTCGTCCCCACACCGCCTCGCAACCAGTCAGCCCATTACTGCTTTTTCCTTCCTCTGGCCGCTTCCTTGAAGAGCTGATGGGAGGGCAAAATCCATGAGGCTAATCGATCAGTCTGTCGGTCGGACGGATGGATGGGGGGACGGGTTGCAGTGTCTTTGCCCGTCTGTTTTACTTTTCTTTTGGCCGCCGTGTGTGAAATGTGCAGCGTCCATCCATCCATCGCCTCGTGTGGCGATGCAGCCAGCCCATCGACCACTCAGTCAGTCAGTCTGCTCGTCTGTCTGTGTGTCTGTCTGTCTTGCCCTCACCTCCCCCCCACACCCACACACATTGCCATGCCCCTCTGATAAACAGACAGCCAAGCCGAATTGAGCTGAGCCCCCTCTCTCTCCCTGGTACACACACAGATGTTTCCATGTGCGTATTGTCTGTGTGTGTCTGTGTGGGTGGCGTGCCAAGCACCCACTCCAGACAGATTCAATCAAGGGGGCGGTGGAGTCTGGTGCGTCTGCAGTGTGTGTGTGTGTGCATATGGATGGCTGTCTGCCTGCCTGCCTGCCTGCCTGTGGCAAAGCAACGTGCGCGAGCAATGGTGGCGGTTTGTGAGAGCGAGGGAGGGCACCCATGCACGCAGAATCATGACTCGTGTGTGGTGTGCGTACGTGGATGGATGGATGGATGGAATGGGATGGCATGGCAGCAGAGAGATAGATGTGTGCATGCGCGAAGAGAGGGCACAACACACACACTCATTCACTCACCGCCAACCGACGGGCAAGGAAGGAACGACGGATGGATCAACGGCACCTGCACTCGACACCACACACGCCGTGACACTCACAGGTGAATGGATGGATGGATGACACAGTCTGTCTGCGTTTTTAGTGTCTGTTGTCGTGAAGCGGGTGTGCTGCAATGCACGTTTGGCTGACTGACCGATTTGTCGTGTGATGCCCTTTGTCTGGAGTGCTGTGATTTATGTCTGTCGTGTAGTGGATGCCTTTCCTTTGATGGCCATTGAGGAAGAGATAGAGGCCATCTGTGTAGTGGGTGTGTGCGCGCGTGTGACCGTGCGGATGGATGGATGGTTTTGGTGTTGGGCGGCCATAAGGCCTTCTCCCCGGCAACAAGCGGGGTTGTGTGAGTCTGAGGGTGGGGTGGGAGGACAGATAAGTTTTAGTGCCAGGGCCGCGTGTGTGTCCAGCTGAGGAAGAGGCGGGAGGGGAGAACCAGGTCAACGGAGAGGTCGACGATGAAATGATACCAGTCGGTAAGCAAAGCAACCACACACACAGGGAGAGAGAAGAGACCTCAGCTCACACATCACAAGCACCTTTCCCTTCGGTGTGTGGCTCTTGCATAGGTTTGGATGAGGACCATGACCTCTTCAAGTCGACCATTTTGCTGCGCACCCAGGCCGAGGCCTACTTGTCCCTCTCCTTCCTGCTGGACCGCTCTGTCTGCTGCCGTCCTACCGCGCCGTGCGTCTCGAGACCGACCTTCTCGCCCCTCTCTACTCACGACAGATCCCTCCCCGCCCAAAAGCCAATGTCCCCTTCTCGCCCTCACCCTCACTTACCCGGCCGTCCCCTCGTCTACAGCTCATCGACCGTCTGGGCCGCACTGAGCTGCACGCCATTACGAGCCTGAGGGAGGAGGCCATGTCTTCATGGCCGCTGGGGCAGCTGCTGCTGGTGTCGGGCTTCCTGCTGCTGGCGCCAGTGAGCTTCCCATGATGACCAACCACGCGGCGCACGGGGGCAGCAGCGACAGCAGCGACGTCTGTGTGCCGTGTGTGTGGGGATTGGATTGATGCCAGCAGCTCAGCTAGCCCACCCTCTGTGTGTCCTGCAGACAGACAGGAAGGCATACAGGCGGAAGCAGACACCACACCCACCACCTCCCCCACTTTGTGTCGCCCACTTCTGGATACTCCTGCCTGGCTGCCATGGCCGATGGATGGCGGATGGAGGATGCCGTCAACGGCATGGCTGCCTACATTTTATATTTCGATGGATGGCTCTTCTGTTGACATAACAGACTGTTGATTGAGACAGACACACTGACCTTCGTGTCTCCTGCACAGAGTGCACTAATCCCCACATCGCAACAAGCTGTCACTGTCGGTGTGAGCGGTGAATATGGTGGGCAATTAATGAAGGTGAATTGTCAGTCATTTTGGTTGTATGTCAAATGGGTCTCACACACACACATACACATACAGATACACGCAGCCCAGACAGAGACACTGACGGCCATGGACACCGACCGGCCGGCCGACGCACCCAAGAAATGCGTATACGTGTCTGTGGGGGAGAAAGAGGAGCCTGCCTAGAGCCTTCTGAGATAGGTAGGTCTTATCACGCACACACGCGTCAATGGCACACAACACACACAAACAGACACGCACACAAAGCGACCGAAGGATTCAAAGCTTGGCAGCCAAAACGAGGGAGTATGAGCCATCAGACTGTCTGATGGGGCCGGGCCCATTGTCAACAGTCGGCCGACACGCACGCACCAACGCACACAGAGCGGCCGATTCCTTACACATAGACACACAGAGCGAAAAAATCACCTGATGCACTCACGGCACACCATCATGCACACGCCTCGATCACCACAATGCACTGGCTGCTCCATCCATCCATCCATCAGCTATGTGTTGAGCTTGATCATTGTGCCCGGTGGCAGTTTGTCCGGGAGGCCCCTGTTCGGCGCGATGGCCTCGGCGGGCACCACCAGCGGCGCGTTGGGGTCCGGCCGGGCGTTGAGCTGCACCGCACGGCTGTGACGAGACGACCGCTTCTGAGTGGAGGAGCGCACACACACACATGCAGCCACGCACAGACACAGGGGGGCGTGTGGCTGCAGTGGGCCGCATATATTATGCTTTCTTGCCTGTCCGAGTGCGGATCTGAGTTTGCTGAGGAGGTATGTGCGGTGTTCGGTTGAGCACTCGGGGTAGGGGAATGGGCCGCCAGTGGCGATGGAGGCGAAGGGGCCGTAGGGGGTGCCCCGCTTGGCCGTCTGCACCGCCTTGCGCGTCAGCTGATGCAGCAACATGTCCAGCTCCTACACATAAACACATAAACATACACACACACACACACACACACATCTGTGGTGTGGTGAATCCGTCTGCCGATGGATTGGGTGACCGGACGGCTGACCCACCACGGGCGGGGCGCCTCCCCGAGGCGCACTGCACCTCACTGACCTGAATCTTCTCGTGCTTGGAGGGGACGATGTTGAGTAGGAGGGTCCGCTGCTGGCGGGCGTGGTACAGTGCCTGCTTGTAGTTCTCAAACTGCTGGAACACCTGCAGAAGGCACTCATGGTACTGACAGACAGAACCACAGAGTGAAGCGATCCACACACACAACACACAACACAGTGTCCATCCATCCATCCATCCATTCTCTCTCTCTCTCTTTTGCTCACGCGTATTTGGGCTCTGTCCTGCATCGCGTGTTGTCCGTTTCTGAGCATGTGGGCCATGTAGTAGGCCAGCGTGTGCACATAAGGGATGGCCATCACCGCCAGGCCGCCCGCCTGCTGCTGGTCCTCTGCTGCCCCCCTCTGCAGCCCTCCCATCATCCCCTCTGTCCCGCCACTAAGGCCGAGCGCCTGTTGTGAGAAGCTGATGAACGCCGCCTTGATGTAGAAGTAGATGATCTCGAGCTGCGGCAGGGGCTGGTTCTCGGCGCACGCCCACACCCGCTGCAGCAGCAGGGCGCTCTTGAAGTGCCGCAGACAGCGGAGTCGGTAGGAATTCCACACAGCTGGGGGGGTGTGCTTCTGGAAGGTCTGCAGGATGGGAATGCAGCACAGCCCAAGGTTCTGGTGCATCTCGATGGCGTCGGGGTGGTCGGCGCCCTCGAGAGCCTCCAGAATTAGCAGGGCGGTGGCGAAGTGATGGGCCGCCTGGTCAAAGTGCTGGGCGTGCATGTGGACGTGCCCCAGCCCACTGTGGCAAATGTAACCCTCGCTGCAGCCATGCACACAGACAGACAGGCAGACACAGGACTACACGTGTGTGTGTGTGTGTTGGTGTGTGGCTCACTCACCCTCCCTCCCTCCCTCCCTCCCTCTCTGTCTCTCTCACTGCTCTCTCTCTCTTGCTCACCGTGAGACGGCCCGTCCGTTTTCATTAATGAGTTTGATGGCGTTCTCGTAGGACTGAATGGCGAGCGCCATGAACTCCTGCATGCCGGCAATCTGTGCAGCGACGATCTCCGACCACACCGACCGCAGCGCACCCCACCCCTCGCACTTGACCACAGGCACCATCCCCACCAAGTCGCTCGACACGATCACAAAGCCATGGCTGGCGGTGCCCCTCTCCCTCTCCCTCTCCCTGTCCCTTTCCCTGTCTGTCTCATGACTCTCCAGCTGCTGGTCGTCACTCTCCTGCTGCTGCTCATCCACCATCTCGAAAGAGAGCGTCGCATTGTCGATGTCGGCCTGCTCGTCACTCGCCGCCGATGGCCCGTCGGGAGCCGCTGTGGTGGCCTCCTCTGACACAGGGAGCCCATCATCTGTCTGGGCCGGAGGGGTGGGAGTGGGAGTGGGGGGCGGCGTGGCTGATGGGGGCGGGGAGGGGGCTGCCTGCTGCTGCTGCTGCTGCTTGTTGTTGTCAGGTCCGCTCCCCTGTTGCAGCTCGTGTGGCGACGGCCACGGTGCAACGTACTGCTTGACGACCTTGCGCAGGGCTGTGTGTTTGATGCAGATGCCGACCTTTCTGCAGATGGTCCGCAGGATGGCGAACCGTCCGTCGTGGCGGTTGAGGGGGGTGCAGTGGACGACAGACGCCGGCAGCACGTAGCTGAAGTGCTTCTTGGCACGGTCGCAGATGCTCCGCCACAGCCGGTCTTGGGTCATCGAGTGCAGGGCGGCCGGCAGGGACGCCTCGATGGGCACCGTCACGGTGGCCTCTGCATCAGGCTCGCTGTCACCGAAGAGGCATTGCAGCAGGTGTGCCGCTGTGGCGAGAAGGGCGCCCGCGGGCTGCTGGGCGAGAATGCGGCTGAAGTGGTAGCTGGCCGACCGCCCTATGATGTCCCGCAGCAGCAGCTCCGCGGCCGGCACCGAGTGGGGCTGCTGCTGCTGCTGCTCTCTCTGCTGCTGGTGCGTGTAAGGCTGATTATAGAGAGTGTCGGTATGCTCGATGCGCGACAGGACGTGCCCAAGGTACCGCATGTTGACGCCATAGCGGTGAAAGAGTTGCTTGAGCCGCTCCGAGTCCATCGGGAGGTGCTGGTGCTGCTGCAGTACCGCCAGCACGCAACACAGCTCCGGAATGGCGTACTCCTTCACCTCGCCAGCCATCGCCTCGAGTGCCGCGTGAGACTCGGCGCTTCGCCTCTCAGCAGCCGTCCGTGTGGCCGACTTGCGCTCGGGCACCAGTGGGATGGGCAGCCAGGGAGTGCCCTGGTTGATCTGGAAGACGCGAGGGGGGTAGTGAAGCAACTCGCCCTCCCTCTCCTTCAGCCACCGCTCGACTCGCTCCGCCCTCTTGCCCTCGTCATTATCTGCTTCGTCGGCGCCGCCCCCACCACCACCGTCCTTGCTGCTGCCACCCCCATTGGCCGCCTCTGCTGCTGCTGCTGCTGTGTCAGCCGTGGGCTGTGTCTGCTGCTCGTCGGCGTTCCTGTGGATGCTGATCTCCTTGAGTCTCATCCTGAGGATGTTGTGCTCGTACTTGCGCCTCGCGTCGTGCAGGGGCCACTCGAAGGGGCCGTACCAGATCTGCGCGCCGTAGAATGACGGGAGGGCGTCCTTGGCGTGGTACCGGTGCTCCACCGGCTGGCGGGTCTGGTACTGCCGCTTCTTGATCTGCTCCTGCAGCTCACGGTCGCACTGACCCATCCAGGCACTCTCCTCGTCCTCAATCTCGTCATCAGAGGGGGGATCCCACGCATCGTGAGCCGCCGTGGATGCGCCACTGCTGGTGTTGTTGGTGGAGTTGGATGGGGCGGATGGCGTGTCCTCTGCCTCTGTGGTGGTTGAGGGGGTGATGGTGGCCTCCTTCTTGATGTTGTCGCGCTTCTGTAAATGCGTTTGCCGCCGCTGGAGGTAGTCGCACACGATCTCGGGGCGAAGGATGAAGGACGCGTCGCGCGGGGAGGGGCTGCGCGGGGCAGGGGGGCAACGGGGGGAGGGAGGGGGACCAGAGAAAGGCTGGATCTTGTGTTGTGTTGTGTGGTGTGCGGCTCGTTGTCACCTGTTGAGGTCTCTTGGTGTGGCCTTCTGCAAGCCGGTGAGATATTGCCGCCCGTCAGTGCCCCGGAAGAGCTTGCTCTCGCAAGGCAGCAACACACGGTGCTGATACATACACACACACATACACAAACACACACACACGTGTGAGACAGACAGACAGACAGACAGACAACCCCCACACACGTGTGAGTTGAGTGTGCACCCACCCACCTGTTGCCCATCTTTGTCGACGATGTCGTGAGGCTGATAGGCCATGTGCCGACCCACCTGACGCACAGCCATGCCATGCATTCGTTCGTTCCACAACCGTGTCGCGTTGCAGTGAGCAGCTCAGACGTATGGTGTACCTTCTTCCACAGCAGCTTCTTGGTCTCCGCCGACGGCACACCGAACTCCCTCTTACCCGACAGACCATACACCACACTGCACAGCACACACAACACACTCGAGTATCACCGCACCGCTATCACCGCACCGCCCCATCCATCTCTGCCAGCCCTCCCTCTGACCTCTCCGGCCGTGCGTCAAGCGCCCCAGGGATAAGGCTCTCGGCCAGGAACCTCACGCCCCCATAGTCCACCACACACACGGCAGGCGTGTACACGTTCTTGTCTTTGGTGGCCTGGCTCGTCGGAGGTACGCCGGGACAGATGCCGCCAGGGAAGCACGACGCCAGTATCGCCCTCCTCTCCTTCTGCAGCTGCTTCTCCACCTCCCTCTGCACCAAGGCGTTCTCACCCTCGTCGCCCTCGATGGCGATCGCCATGGCGCGGCTCTCCCGGATCTCCTCCGTCAGCTCTCGCCGCCTCTCGGCCATCCTCCGCTCGAAACGCCTGTGCGCCGAGTCCTTCGGATCGGAGAAGTCCACCTGATCAGCGGCTTTGTGGGTCTCGCCATCAGCCCCACCAGCAGCAGCAGAGGTAGCCATGTCGGTATCGTAGTTGTCGATGTTGCCAATGAGCTGTGTGGCGCTTGCTTGCGTGCGAGCGACGTCACGTCTGTGTGGGGGTCGGCCGAGATGGCGCCCGAGGCCGCGGCAATGGGCGGGGAGTCGGGGAGGGACGGGGGTGAACGGGGCAGCTGCCATCCATCCATCCATCCACCACCAACACATACACATGCATGTGTGTGTGATGGCCATGCATGGCGCCTCACCCACCCACCCCTGTGTGTACCCGTGTCTGTGTCGTCTTCCTCAGCAAATCCAGCGGCGGTGAAGAGCAGGCCGTTGTCGACGTAGACCGGCTTCGATGCGTCGTCACACGGAGGCACCTGCACACCACACACATGACACGACATGAGAGGCAGGCAGCTTGATCCTTTCTGGGGGCGGTGAGTGCTGTCCCCTGTGTGTGCGTGTGTGTGCCTTACCGTGGGTGCGTGTGGTGGTGCGGTGGGTCCGTGGATGGACCTGTGTGTGGGGTAGGGCTCCACCATCCCGTGGCGGATCCGCATCGCCGTCGCACCCGACGCCTGTGTGAACGACGAGTAGTACTGATCCCACCACACCACACCACAAGACGTCAACAGACAAAGCGAAAGATGTCCCTCCCTGGTTCTCCGTGTCCGCCAGCCCTCACGCACGTACCTGGGTGAATGCCTTGTCTCTGACGCGCTTGGCGAATTCTGTGTCGGATGGCATCTCACGGATCCGCTGGAGCTCCTCATTCCAGTCACGCTGAGGCGCCGCCGCACCCACCGCCTCACACTCAAGCACGCCCTCCACACGATCCGGACTAAACGGATGGTCATCATCCTACACACACACCACACCACACCACACCACACACACCACGCCCTCTCTCTCTCTGTGCTGCCCTTCTGTCTGTTCACCCACCGTGTCCGCATCTTCCCCATCAGCAGCACTGGCTGTGCCACCTCTGACGACCCAGGGTCCGGCGAAGGGCGGCACTCTCAGTGACGCGAGGTAGGACCGCCTGTCGAGCGGCGAGGCCTGCGCTGGCGGCGCCTCAACCGCCACCCGCACCAGTGCTGACGCAAACGCCGGGCTGTAGTGCGCCAGCAGGTCGGCAAGTAGGGTGAAGCACACTCTGCCGCCCCCTTCGGCAGCCGCCACGCCCATCGTGCCGCCGGCGCCCATATCGCCGCTGACAGTGAGGCCCAGCCAGGGAGAGGCCGACTGACCTCCTGACAAGGAAGGCGGCGGCGGTGACGACCCACCTGCAGCCATCACAAGTCACATAACAAAGGTGCTCAGGCGTGCACTGCACGGCAGGCCTTTGTTTGTACCGATGGGCGTGGTGGGGCACGGTGGTGGGGAGGTTGGTGCGGCCGGCACCGGCAGGGGGTAGACGTCGTCCAGCCGTCTGTATGGCGATGGGGGCAGCTGTGTGGGTGAAGACAGGGCTGGGGATAACGGCCCGCCGCCATTGGGCGTGGGTGCAGCGGTGGGCGTCACTGCACCGCTCTTGCCGTTGCTGTCAGGGGTCTCCAGCGACCGATCTGCACACACACACACACACACACACACAGAGAGAGAGAGAGAGTGCGTGGTGTCTCTCTGTCTCTCTGTGACCCGTTTGTTCGTTCGTACCATTTCCCCTCCTGCGTGCGTCTCTCGCCCTCTTGCCGTCCCCGCGCGCATCGAAGGGCGCTGCAGTGCTGCTAGCCTCCGGGCTGCTAGTGGACTCTGCTGCTCCCCCATCTGCCGCTGCCGTGGCCGGCTGTGTCTGCGGCTGTGCACTGGAGAGGGTGAATCCGTTCTCGGTGGCGACGATGTGCAGGAGAGTGCCTTCGAGGGTGAGGGCCTCGTAGTACCAGATCTCGCCACGGAGCCGCCTGCTGGAGGGGGGAGGGTTGAAGCCGCTCGAACGAAGCCACTGCACACCCTGCACACACACACACACACGGGGGAATACAATCAGCCTGTGAGAGCAGAGCGCCGGGAGATGAGATTGCTGGCCGTGCTGTGGCTGACCTTCATGGCCACCCCTTGTGTCCGTTCCCTTTTGCCGGGTTTGGGCCCCAGCAGCACGGCTAGCACGTCCTCAGGCTTCTCGTCGATCAGGTCCTGCGGCTCAAACCCGTCCGCCTCACCCACCTCACCAAACGCACCACCGCCACCACTGCCACTGCCCCCACCGTCATCTCTCTGGGTCTCAGGTGCCTCACTCTCGGCGTCTTCACGCCTCGGCCGCCGTCGCTTGTCTCTCTTTTTGCCACCTGATGCCCTTGACGCCGCCTTGCTGCCCTTGCCGGCGGGTGTGGCGCTGCTGTCGGGGGGTTGGGTGGGCTGGGGGGGCTGCATCGACGGCTCGGCTGCAGTGAGGGTGCACTTGCCGCTCATGACCTGCCGGAGCCGTCTCACGTGGCGCCGCACACCCGCGTCGGTGTAGCGATCTGATGGGGAGAAACACAGCACATATGGCGTGTGTGCGTGGTGGGGCGTGGTTGCAACCGGCTGTGTGTGCTGACTGACTGACCGTCGACAAGCTTGATGGTTGCCCCGTCATAGATGCGAGGGTCCGCCCTCAGCTGCACCTCGTCCATCAGCACGGCGCCATCGCACTCCAGCTGCACACAAGGCAACGCAGACCAGACCAGACACACACGATCTCCACACACATGAGTGAGTGTCTCTGCGTGTTGCCGCGTCTCACGTGCACTGCCGTGAGGAAGCATGCGGGCGTGAGGTCGTTCACCTCGGCCCTCAGCTCCCCCACAGTGGCGGCAGGGGACATCTCTGCACATGCACACACACACACACACACACCCCGATCCACGTCACATGCACCCTCGCAGCCAGCCCATCTCCTTTCTCTACCGAATGGAATGGTGCAGCCGTTGGGGAGCTCCACGGTGAGGTTCCACACGGGCACATGCTCCTCCTCCACATCAGCGGCGCCCAACATCTCGCGTAGCGTCGTAACAGGCTCCAGAGGTCCCGATAGACTGTTGACAGACAGCTGAGTCGTCAGCTGCAAGGCCGATAGATAGACGGGCTGAAACTCACCCACTCGTCGCCGCGTGAGGCTCTCCCTTGCGAGCAAAGAAGTAGGAAAACCTTCCGATGCTGATGCAGTCAGATCTCTCTTCAGAACCTCTCAGGCCGACGCTACGAGTGCGCTGCTCTGCCTATCGCTGCCAGATCTCTCTCAGAGTATCCCACATCTGAGCTCGCAATAAAGCTCGCGAACAGAGGGAATTTCAGGGGAGGGAGAGAGGGAGAAGGGTCAGGGCGCGCGTCAGCCAGCACTCCAGCTTGGTTCACAAGCGATTGTTGATTCATTCATAGTGCCCTTATAGCATGAGCGATGGCGCCTCGTGCGGGCCCTCATGCCATCGGTCTCATCGTCGCCAGGTGCCCGCCCGGCGACGACACCGTCATATTTCTCGCGGCAGCACACGACGTGTCATGGTGAGGAGACAATCCAATCCGACACACACGAAGGAAGCCCCGACATGCCGTCATGTATGGGATGTGTGTGTGTGATTGTGTGTTTGTGTGATTGTTCAGTTTTCCTTTCCTGGAGCGTTCGGCGATGAAGGAGACCTGCAACTTCCTCGCACGCACCGCAATTCCACACGTAAGTATGCTCCCGTGCATGGAACACATACACAAGCAATGCGTCCCTCCTCCCCTGCTCAGACAACCTGACTCTGTGTGTGTGTGTGTGTGTGTGCAGTTGGTTGTCGACCGTCGTCAGTCCGTCGAGCATGAGGAGGAGTGGGTGGCGCACTGCCTTAGGTACCGCGACGGCATCGCCATCGTCTTCATTGCCAGCGACGAATACCCACAGAGGCAGGCACACACACACACACAAGTGGCCGGGCATCCATGTGGAGCTGCGTGTGCGTGTGTGCAGGGTGGCGTACAAGGGTGTGGCTCAGGTGCGTGAGGATTTCTTGGAGGCCTACCCTTCAGGCGAGTGGCGGATTGCCGGCAGGGACTTCGCCCTCTCCAGGAGCTGGAACACGGAGCTCATGGGCATCCTCAAGCTCTACCAGGTGGGGGAGCAGGGTGTGTTGCACGCCGCCATGAGCTCCTGCCTGTTGCTATGGGCCTGTGGTCAGTGCAGGACCCCACACAAGTCGATGCGCTCAGCAGAACACAACAGAAGGTCGACGAGACCAAGGTACCCACCTGCAGCAGACAGATGCGCGCGCGGCAGCACAGTAAATGGTCGATATATCACCATTTGTGTGTGCGCGTGTGTGCGTGTGTGTGTGTGATTGGTCCACTCACTGATCAGGACATCATGCACACCACGATGAAGAACATTCTGAAGCGGGGTGAGAATCTCGACGCACTGGTGGCCAAGAGCGATGACCTCTCAGGTGAGTGAGTGGCGGGGTGGTGCAGTGCACAGAAAGCCACTCTCACTCACTAATTGTCAATAATCAGACTTCTACACAAGTACACTACTGTGTGCACGTGTGCGGTGTGTGCAGCTTCTTCCAAGGCGTTCTTCAAAACGGCCCAGAAGGTGAACCGCAGATGCTGCGCCATCATGTGATGGAGTGATGGACAGGCGCCCGCCGGGCCCTGCCTGCTGGGACAGTGGGTGACAGATTTGCTCAATACATATGGATGGCTGGCTGGCTGCGACTGACTGGTGAATGTATGTGTATAGCTAGGCGGGGAAGTGAGCTGACAATGAGCTCGGGATCGGGGCGGGTTGGGGCGTTGCGGCCGGGTGATGGGGCACCACCCGGCATGGGAAGGAAGGAGGCATGAAGAGACAGAGACAGAAACATACATACGTACGTACAGTACACACACATGTATCCGTTTTGTACAGACAGACAGACAGACATTAATTAAACAGACAGACAGGGGTCTGATGCGATGGGATTCCTCTGTCGGAACAGGCCATGCACGGCACTAAATGATACCTCTGCCGCTCCCTCCTCCCTCCCTCCCTCCCTCCCTCCCTCCCTCCCCTCTCTCCCTGCGAGCTTAGCTTGTGGGCGGGGTGTCCGCGTCTCGTCTGTCTTCCCTTTTTTCCGCGAAGCGCCTGCATTCAATCATCAGCGCCCGCCTTCACATGGCGGCCCGGCGCATTTCGCTCCCCATCTTCGCCGTCACCTGCGCTGTCTTCATCACTGTATCGGCCAGCCAGCCACTGCAAAGCGGCCCAGGCAGCAGTGCAGAGGTCGGGCGGCTCAGCGCAATACAGAGCCATAAATTGGTACGGCAGCAGCAGCCGGCGCCGTCCGATTCGGATGTGCTGCGGGCGCAGATAGGCGAGAATCGGTGGAAGGAGGTGGAGGCTGAGCTGGAGAAGGGCGACAAGGTGCCCGAGTGCGATGTGCGTCGGGCGGAGGTGATATCGCTGAAGGTTTCGGCTGAGGACAAGTGGCTGCCGTGGAGCTGGCGGGACCGGGCGCTGGGCGTCAATATGCAGGTGTTTGATGCAGAGGACCATCCGCCGCTGCTGCACCAGTCGTAAGCTCATATGCTATCAATGCACACAGACTGACATTTCGGTACCGTACGTGGCTGTGCCGGGTTTCCTTGTGGCTGCAGAGATGACCCACACACAGGCGGTGTCGTCACATGGATTGGTAAGGACAAGTGAGTGAAGTCAGTTAAGTCCTGCACTCACTGCTCTCATGATGTAATGTCAATCTTAATGCAGGATTCGGGCCTGGTCGGTATCTCATCACGCCACCAAGCGGCCATTTGCGCGTTTGCTACCGATGGGCCGAGTCCCAAAGCGAGGGATTCACCTTCGCCCTTCTCCTGGCGTTCGACCGGCCTCCCCCACCAGGGCAGCCAGTCGTCTTTCTCGACAACTTCTGGGGCTTCCGGCTGGGCGCATCGGCCGCATACACCGTCCATCAAGACGCTGAGGGCACGACGATCGAGGTGGATCCTGAGTCGGTGTACCTTGGTTTGATCGACATTCACACGCCCACCAATGTAACGGACCCCGACCCGCCCAAAGGCATGATCCGCGTCTGCTGGCGGTCGGCCGCTGGGTTTCTCTACCACTTTGTGATGTCGCAGTCGACACTGCAGATCTTCAAGATGGGCAGGCTGGCGGGGGAGGTGGCTGTGCCGGCCAAAATCGCGGCGAACATGCTGACGCCGAGCCCCCTGTCGCTGGGGTGCGATCACCGGGGCGTAAGAAAGCCTTATCAGATATACTTCTGAGCTATGATGCAATAAACTGCCCGAATAGATTGGTGTTTTTCTGAATACTTTCAGAATAATTGCTTTAGGGGCCGGGTGCGGTACATGCACTACACTAACCAGGGGCGGCTCGTCAAAGACATGAAGGGAGCTACGGACCAAGCGGCCGACCTTCTCAGTGGGCAAAGAGAGAGCTGATCTGATGCCTACACACATTCATTCTCTCATGTGGCCGTCTCTGTGTGTGTGTGGGTCAGATCTCGTTCAGCGCTGTGGCGATGGTGAGGTCGATGCCGAGACGGAGGAGTGCGACCCCGAAAAGACGCCAGACGACTGCTCGTGCAACTGCAAAAGTAACACACACAGAGAGACAGAGACACAAAATGCAGCCCGACTGCATATCGTGATGTCTCACGTGTGCCAGAGAAGTGCCCGCCCTACATCAAGGCCCTGGCCAGCCAGGGCGCCCCCTCAGAAGCATACCTCGGCCGCTCCAGTGACACGTCTCCCTTCACCTACAGAGCACTGGAGCGATCCATGCCCTTCGGTGGTGTGCTCACGCTCAAGTGCGCCACAGGGGATGAGGGGCTGCCCACCACCAAGTCGGGTGCCACCTACCACGGCTTCGTCGACACGGACATTGTCAAGTGTGGGGCAGTTAAGAGCGGGGAGCTCCCGCCACGGATTCTGGATTGCCTCAGTGAGCGGAACAATCACACAACACGCCATCCAATCTCGCCCTGTTGTCATCTTTCTCTCTCTATATATGTGTGTGTGCAAGTGACCCCACTAGGCTGGATTGGTGGAACAGCACCGATGTTGGAGCAGCGGCCTCTCTATCGCCTGCTAAGCCCCCGTCGGCCGACCAAGCTGCGGCACGGCGAGAGCGCCCAGCTGCAGTGCGGCGACAGCTACCTCCCGCCACTGGGGATGCAAAGCGAGACGGCGCTCTTCTGCAACGACGGCATACTGGACGTGATGGACTTGCAGTGCAAGGAGATGTGTCCGCATGACATCCTGGAGCCGCCCTTCTACGAGCACCCGATATCGGCTGTGCGGTACAAGGTCGAGGGGCAGGACATCGGCAGGATGGAGGGGGCATCGCGGAAGGTCATGTGCATGCCCGACTACGCGCAGCCCGTCAATGCCGCATTCCAACAGAAGTTCCAGTACATCTACTGCGTCGGCGGCGAGTGGACCGCTCTCTTGCTCGAGTGCGCCGGTAAGCAAAGCCGTGCACCGCGCCCCAGCAAACATGGTGGGTGCCTGGCGTGTGTGTGTGTCAGGCCACTGCCCATTGTTCCGTCTTCGGCAGAATGTGCATCACTACGTGCTGGAGGGGGTCAATGCCACCGAGTACGAGGTGCCTTACCTTGGCCAAATGCGGATCACATGCAACGAGACGGGGGGGTTTGCGCGTGCGGTGGGTGACCCTGAGGTGGAGCTGGTCAAGTGCACGGGGAGGGCGTGGCCGCCTGAAGACGAGTACACGCGACAGGACTACAGATGCTCCAGTAGGCCAGGCCCCCTTGCAGAGACACACATTTACGCGACACCCGTCTCCCTCCCTCTGTGCGCCCAGCAATGTGCACGAGCGGCCCGCCGATCAAGAAAGAGGAGGCGATCAAGTACAGCCTCGAGTACAATGTGCCATTCACCGGTCCCCCCCACCCCCCATTCCGCCACTCCACCACAGCCAACGTTCGGTGTGCCGCCAACTCCCACTCCGCCGATGAGAACATGCCCGACCACCAGACCACCGTGTGCAGCAACGGGCAGTGGACGGACCTCACCTTGAGATGCAAGGAGGACTGCGGCCCCTGGCAGAAACTAGCGGACGACCGCTTCATGACGCACCCGCCGCAGGATGAGCTCTTGAAGGCGGCCTCGTTCAGATACGGCTTCAAGGTGACGATCGAGTGCCAGAGGGACCCCAGCAAGACGACGGGCAATCTGGCGTCGGCCAATGAGCAGCAGGAGCTGGCGTGCGTCGAGGGCCACTGGACGCCTTTGCACATTGCCTGCCACCGTACACTGAGGAAGACACTCTCATGGCTGCCTCCGATTCCTTTTTGTCTCTGTGTGTCAGTGGGGTGCCCTCCCTTTTCCTTGAAGGACGTCTCGGCGACCCTGGCGCCCCAAACGACCTACGTGTGGCCGGAGAACAGCGTGCCCCAACCAGGGGCGGTGAGCGACATGTACGTCATCAGCGACGAGTCGGTGCTGCGTGGCCCGTCCCCCCACGGCACGAGGGTGACCATCGCATGCGCCACGTCCAAGCACTTCCACCCGATCGTGGGCCCGGATGAGATGGACATCGTCTGCAACGAGGGGCAGTGGAGCAAACAGAACCTTATCTGCGGACCTGACTGCCCCACCGTCCAGCCCCTCTTCCCAACGGAGGCCTACACCTACCCCAAGATGACTCGCCGCGCATCGTCCCTCGACCCCGCCGCGTTCCCCGCTGCGCGCGGCGCCGTGCCATGGGAGAGTGTGGCCGTCAGCGATGCGGCCAAGATACAGGAGCTGCTGCAGCAGCCCTTCCAGCCCCACGGGATGCAGCTGACTTTGCAGTGCAGCCAGAGGAAGAAGTTGGCGCCCAACGGGGGTGCCGTGGACCGCACCGACGTCCTCACATGTGACCGGGGGCGCATCACCGGGGCGCCCTTCGAGTGCATGGGTGGGTGGGGCGTCGGGGGGGAGGGGGGGGGAAGGGACACACAGAGCTCCCTGGAAAGGTGCATCCATGGACGTGTGTATCATGGCATGGTCGGATGGATGGATGTGTGTGTGTCAGCTCCGTGTGAGGACTACCCGCTTCACGAGATCCGCAACCCCTCGTTCTACTCCATCCAGCCGCCCCAAGGCCACGCCACCCTCCCGTATCCCCACGGCACACACGTCACTGTCAGGTGCTCCCTCGTCAACGACACTGCCCCTTCCCCAGCCCAGCCGGGCTTCGTCTCGGCTGTCTGCTCTAACGGCACCTTCACGCCCGTGCCACCACCATTCGTCTGCACAAGTAAGTACCCCACACACATCCATAGACAGAGGGGGAAAAGGGGCAGGAGGTGTTCGTGTGTGTGCGTGTGTGTGTGTCTGTGTCAGGGGAGTGCAAGGCCCCCGAGCTCACGGCCACACCCGAAGCGGTATTGTCGTTTGAGCGGCTGGACAAGTACAAGGACCTGTACAACCACCAAGAGAGGATTCGAGTGAGATGCGCAAACAAAAGGGGCTACTTCAACATCACAGAGGGAACCAAACACAGGGCCGGGGAGAACGTCGACATCGCAACCATCGCCTGCCAGAACGGCAAATGGAGCGAACCCGATCCCTATCTCACCTGCAAAAGTGAGCGAGGCCCATCACGCTGACACACATACGATCGCCCCTCCCTGCCTGTGTATGCAGAGACGTGTCGCGATCTTAGTGAGGTGGTCGACCTCAAGAGGTACGCCTTCCGTCAGCTGGAAGACGCCACCCAGCTGACGGATGATCGGGCCTGTGAGGGCATCGTCCGCCCACAGGGGTCCACACCCGCCGCCCTCGCCCTCGGCGTCCATCTGAGCGACTTTCCCCGCCACTCGTCCTGCGTCAAGTTCGGGTGTGCCAAGGATGAGACACCCGATGTGCAGCCGCGCGAGTGGCGGAGCATCAGCTGTGGGGCGGATGGGGACGATAGGGGCACCACTTGGAAGCCGGCCTTCAGCAGCAACGAATGCACCACACTGAGCTGCCTCGACGGCAACTGGACGCCGAGGGAGTTCGATTGCAAAGGTCAGCCATAGACGGATGGGTGGCGGGGTGGGTGGAACACAATGCAGCAGTGGCTGCGGTGTCTGGGTGTATGTGATGTGTGTGCAGATCCGTGTGTGGCCCCGCTGTCTCGGTTCTTCCGGCCTGGTGTGGTGTATGCGCCCCCATCAGACGACAGCAAAGCCTTGTACACGCACGGGGAGACCGCCTACATTCAATGCAAAGGCAAACACGCTCTTCCACCTGCCCCCTCACCCCTTCACCATTCGCATGTCTCCGTGCCCTTCAGACAGCGACGAGATCGTCAGTGGTTTCACTGCGCTGCCCCCTGTGGGCTATGACCACGTAGAGGCCATCACGTGTGACAACGGCCGGTTCGAACACATCGCCATGCAATGCAGAAGTAACTAACCGACCAGCCGACCATTCACACGCTCACACAGCAGCGCAGCCATCTGTCGTCTGGTGTGTTTGCTTTGCACAGAGCGGTGTCTCCCCTACCAGTCGCCCTTCAGCCCACCCCAAATGTATGTCTCCTCCCCGGTTCCCACATTCGCGCCAGAGGAGCTCAAGGTCGACCAGCAGGGTTTCAACTACATGGCCAGTCCATCAGCGGAGGCCAAGGCCGCCATGCGAGCGGTGGAGCCCTACTTCCGCCACAATAGCCAGCGGTTCATCAGGTGTGTGGAGGGCTGGAGCGACCCCGAGTGGAAGTCCGACGAGCCAGACATGGTGCGGTGCCTCAATGGGACCTGGTCGCGACAGGCCATCCGGTGCAAACGTGAGCACAGCACGAAGGAGACAGAGAAGCAAATCAACAGATGAGGGCGCTTTCTCGTCTCTGTGTGCAGCCCAGTGTCGCGGCGACGCCTTCTGGGAGCTAAGCCCAGCGCGGTATGAGGTGCTCTTCAGCGGCCGTCCGTCTGAGCCAGGGAAAGACGAGGAGGAGGAGCAGGCACCCGGCCCTCAATTCTCTGTCGGCGGGGGAGGGGGAGCCGACACGCTCAACGAGACTCTTGATCGGTTCTTCTACGAGCCGCTCGACCGAACGAAGCTCTACGACGACGGCTCGTTCATGAAGCTGATGTGCAAGGGCGAGTATGACCTTGCCAGCCCCATGACACAGATGCGGAAGCATCTGGCGACCATGCGTGAGACCGATCCCGAGTGGATTCCAAGGGACGTGGAGGACTGCAGCAAGCACCAGTGCGACGTGCAGTGCCGCAACGCTGTGTGGACCGACATGCAGCACTTCTGCCATCGTCGGTGTCCGCCGTTTGTGAAGCCGACAAGAGGGAACCGCATGAAGTGCGAGCCGCCCGGGCCATGCATGACCAAAGACCAACTCAGACAAGCAAGCAGGCGATCGAGGCACACCCCACCACGGCACCACAGGCGGTGGTATGTTGTGTGTGCAGAAGGACAAGGCGTCTCCCTTTTATGCGGGTGGTGACAGCTGCTCGCGCCACGGGACGGCATTCATCCTCAAGTGCGAGTCCAAGTACTGCCCCCACCCGGCGCCAGAGAACGAGACGGTCAGGTGCAACGACGGCGAGTGGGAACGGTCCACACTATCATGCCCACGTATATGACAGCACCACACAGACGGACAGACACCAAGACGGACAGTGAGATATGGATGGATGGATGGATGTGTGTGTGTGCGCAGGTCCGTGCCTGGCCCAGATAGACCTTCGTCTGTACCGCCCAGACGAGGAGCCATTCCGCTACGTCATATCAGACTCACTCGCCAACACGCCGCCGTCGGGGGAGAACGTGCCCCGAGTCGACGAGAAGAACAGGTCGCTGCCTCTCTACATCCACGGCAACCGGCTTCTAGTCACTTGCAACACCACAGGGGGATTCATGTCGACTCTCTCGCGGCCGATGGACAGCACTGACTGTCAGGATGGCGTCTGGACACTCACCGGCATACAGTGCAGACGTACGCACGTCAGCACACACACGCTCGAGAGCCGTCAGACAAACAACCTGTTTTTGCTTGGTCTCCTGTCTAGGTGACTGCCCTGAGTTGCAGGTGTATTTCGATGGCATGGGCGAGTCGATGGCCAAATACGCCATCGAGGGCGGGTCCGAGTCGCTGCGGCACGGCACCGTCATATCGGTGTCTTGCGCACGCACCTTCTCGCCCATCAGCGGCTCAGAGCCCGAGACCATCGAGTGCAACGATGGACACTGGTGGCCGATGGAACTGAGATGCAGAAGTGAGCACTGAGGGGGGGCAACACACACACAGACACACACACACACACGCACAGAGGGTGGAAGCGACACATGTCTGTCTGTCTGTCTGTCTCTCTGTGTCTGTCGATTCACCGTGTTCGTCAGAGATGTGCATCGATTACGTCCAGTGGGCGCTGGCGAATGACATCGCCGTCATGAACCAGTCGCGGTATCAGATCGTCCGGCCACGGGACCACCTCACGGAATCACTGTTCCCGGCCGGCAAGTCACTTCAGATACGATGCGCCATCAGGCACTCAGACGTAAGCACAGATGGAGGAAGAGTCAAGAGAAATTGTCAATCAAGATGGGTGTGTCTTTGTGTGACTCGATGGCATGTTCGATGGATGGGCAGTCGATGGTGTTCACTCAGTCCGGTATGCCTGACCGGCAGTTTATCACATGCGAGGATGGCGACTACAGCACGCGTCTCCTCATCTGTGAACGTCAGCCATAGAGAGAGAGAGAGAGAGAGACATTCAGACAGAGAATCCCCGTTGGCACATATGTGCTTTGTCCCCACTCACTCACAGCCAACTGCCCAGAGTACGTGCCTGAGGAGGACTACACCCACGACAGCCGCTTCGGCATCTCCATGATTGTCGAGCGCAGCGGGACAGGCATGGACACCGTCTACAACACCGGCACTGTGCGGAACGGCGCCTCACGGACGGTCTCCTGCTGCACCAACGACTCATTTGTCTACCCGGCTGAAGGCGGAAAGGCACCCGCAGACAGACTCAAATGCAGGTCAGTCAGTCAGTATGTATGCTGGTTTGGTGCTACGGGCAATGCTGATGATGTCCGTGCGTGTGTGATTGGTTTCAGGTGGACATTTGCCACCAACGTGCTCGATCCGCCTTATACGTCAGAGGTCCACTGCAACAACGGCCACTGGTCTGAGCCCGAGATGCAGTGCCACCGTAACCAAGGGATGGAGGGAGGGGGAAGCAGCGGACGGGACACAGCAGAGTTTGTGTGATCCTGTCTGTCCACCGCAGCGATGTGCGAGCCGTTTGGTTATGAGATGGTGTACGCCGACGGGAGGGAGCAGAACTACTACCACCCAGAGAAAGGCTACCCCCTGCCCCTAATGCATGGGCTTGTGGTACCTGGAGCCGAGACAGAGGTGCGGTGTGCCAATGGTTACCTGCCTGAGCCGCAGCAAGCCACTTGGGATGACCGGCCTGCATTCAAGACTCAGTGTTTTAACGGCTACCTCACTACACCCTTCACCTGCATCAGTGAGCGAACCACGGCGGGACAGCACATATGCATCCCCTGCCTGTCTGTGTGTGTCTCTCCCACACACACTGCACCCACCAGAGATGTGCCCCCTGCCCTTTCGCGAGCCCCACAAGACGGTCCGCTACAATGTGGCCGGCCCCCTGTCTGTCGAGTTCGAAAACCTCATCTACGACGACTTTGTCAAGCAGCGCCCATGGGTGCGGCGGCATCGGGCGAGATACTACGCCTTCTGCTACACACCTGGCTGCGAGAAGCCCCAGCCCAAGCTAAACAAGACCGTTGCAGCCGAATGGGACATCGCGGGGAGGATCGGCGGGCAGAAGAACGAATCGGAAGGCCCCATACAGGAGGCCGAGCCCAGGACAGCTTTCCTCAAAGTCGGCCCGATGTATGTACGCCGTCGACTGAGTGACGAAATCAACAGGCACATATGGAGATATGCATGCATGCGTTGGGATTCAGGATATGTCGTGACAAGGACCGGCTGGGTGACGATGACCTGGTCGGCGTGGGTGACTTCTACGGGAGGCTGTGTGAGGCCGAGATGAAGGAGAGCAAGTGCAGGCTTGAGTCGCCGCACAGCCTGCCGGTCGTCAAAGGCGAAGAACACAGAGGCAGTGGGAAGGAGGCCATCGTTCAACAATGGCCCAACAGGGTGGGTGTGGCGGTGGATTGGACGACCACAAAGACGAACCAATGGCGCTTGCTCCCCTTCATGCATCCCACATGTGCCTGCCGATCCGCAGCTTGGCCCGATAATGTTCAGCCGTACAAAGTGGTGGTACCTGGCTCTGTGGGATCAAGACCCGATTAAGGACGACTTCGTTGGTGAGCGACAGAAATGGTTCAAGAGAGACACACACACCGATACGTAGATGAATGACGGGTGCATGGATCCCCCCATGTGTACCTCTCCTGTCTGTCAGGGAGAACGGAGAACTTCACCCTCGCGGATTTCATGGTCGGTGCGCTTGCTTTGCCTGGCAGTGCACACCAAGAGGAAAATGACGCAACGGCAGCTTGCCAGTTGCTCGACCAATGATTGATTCGTCACACACTGTGGTGTTTTCCTTGCAGGAGGACCAGGAGAAACTATTCACCCTTTCTCACAGCGCAGGTAAGCGCAGCGTTCTGCAATTTCTGCGTTCATTGTCTGTTCCTTGCTTCGTTTGTTGGTTCGTCAGGGAGGGTCACGATCACAGCCCAGTACTGGGGGACGCAGACCGGCGTTTCCCCTTACCACGGTGATGAGTGGATGAGAGACGTGCCCGGAAGGAACATCACTGTCAGAGGCGGCGGCTTCGGTAACAAATGAATGACAGAGTGTGTCAGGCATACAGACAGGCAGACAGACAGACAGACAGACGGACAAAATCTGTCTGTCCACCCATCCTCCCTCCCTCCCCTATGTGTTTGTCATGACTTTACCCGTCCACGCAGGTTGTTTGCAGCGTCGGCGAACGATAGAGACCGGTATAGGCAAGAAACCCTATGAGGAATCATGCCGCCGCGAGCGCCCTATGAGGGTGGACCCGCCGTGATAGCCTGGGCCGTCAACACGGTAGTCAAAATCTGGAGAATCTTCCGCATCGGGCCCCCCAGCAGCGTGTATGTCGACACGCCACCCATCCCTCCATCCCTCCATCCCTCCGTCCCTCCATCCCTCCATCCATCCATTGACGCTGGCTGACGTGTATCTGTCTGTCTGTCATGTAGGCATGTCTATTACTTCAAGTGGTTTTGGCCACAACAGATGGCCAACCCGATGGCGAGACTCCACGGCGAGAGATCAGGCAAACGTACGTCGAAGATACACGCTTCGCTTCGACACAGCGAATGTAAGTGTGTCTGTATGTGTGCGTGTGTGTGTTTGTGCTGTAGACTACCAGTGTCTCTGGGGCACGTGGGTCGGCCAGCCTGACGAGCCGCTCAATTGCGCACAGTCCTTTTCGCAGAAAACGTGCATCGACCCCAATGCCACCATCTGGAGGGTCCCGACACACAACGAGACACCACGGCCGCTGGTCCGATTATCCAACACAGGAGATCCGTTGTCATCATTTCAATCGCTGAGCTCCCGCCTGCACCACTCGTTCCAACACAGGGGAGGAAACACTGAGGCTCACTTCTTTCGCCGTAGCAGTCTCGGCGAAGTGAGTCGTGTCATGTCACTCTTCCTGGTCATCGGTCGCCTTATCGATCTGTTGCTGGGTGTTGGGATCATGGCCAAAAGGCCGGACAAGGAGGCTTTGAAAGCGGAAAAGAGAGCAACCAAGCCGTTTCAGCCGCTGGAGGCCGTGGCGGCGTCTGAGGTGCGTGTGGGCGATCGGATACTGTCATACGACGGGAACGCAGGAGGGCAGCCCAGACTGACAGAGGTGTACTTCAGGGAGTCGTACCCAAGTACGTCAGGGACAACACGCACACACGTCTACCTCTTTGTATTCCATAAGTGGCTGCCTGCGTCTGTGCACCCTTTGTGTGCAGTGAGGCCGACTCGTGTGATCGACATCGAGGCCACAAGGACTGAGGATGCACCGCCACCATGCTCCTCATCGTCGGCATCGGTGTCTCTCCGTCTGTCGCCCTCTCACAGGCTGCCTGTGGTGAGAAGAGGGAGGGGCCGGCATGTCGTCAGTGCCGATCAGGTGATGCCTGGCGACTGGATTGAGACAGTAGGGCCGCCCAGCCGCCATTCCGGAGGAGAGCCAGACGCCGCGCAAGAAATGCCATCACGATGTTGGCACAGAAGAGGAGGGGGCGACAGTGCGGCAGGAAGGAGCAATGTCACTGAGGCGGCCGTGTCGCCCGCCGCGCCACCAAATGCCTCGATTTCCTGGCCGTCTGGCCCTGCCCGCGTCACTGGTGCGAGAAGATCAACACAGGTAAAAGCACGTGTACGCCTGGATGCCACTTTCAAAAGAAATTGCCGGTTTCTCGTTTTCAGTTGTCTGGTTTGGAGCTGATCTACACGCTGGACTCGCACCTGGTGGCGAATGGGATGGTGATCACCGACTCGGACGAGCCGCTGGACGCGCACATGCCATACACTCTCCTGTCCAACCTGGACACAAGGCACGCACACACACCCAAGCAATAGGGGAGACACAACCACTCCTGACTGTCCGTGTGCATTCGTGCCGCGCAGGATTGTGTATTGGCTGTGGGGTGCTGCTGGTGTGAACTCTCGTGTGTTCAGAGCATACTGGAGGTACACACAAACGAGTGGCCTCCCCTCCTACCGCGCCTCTCACGATTTCTATTCTCCGTCTCCATGTTGCTTGTTGTGTCTCAGGTGGAGCGTAGCCTGGAGCGACGCTTTTCAGGCGGTCTTCTCTTGATAGACCAAGTGTTGCTGCGGGTGCGAGAGACATGTCGCTGACTTGTCTGTCGACTGCTGATAGGTCCTTTCTTTGTCATCTGCAATGGGTCTTTGTCGATGTGTGTTTGACATTTTTGGCGGTAGGAGATATGTGTGCCATCTGCAACATGCTCTGACCTGTTGAGATTGGCCTGTTCTGTGTTTCCTATTAATATTGTCCATTTATACATCATGGACGACATGAAGTGTCTGTCCCGTGCAAATTAAATGGTTGAGCTGATGCATACACAACGGTCGGATTGACCCACGACGACACATCCACTCATACTCTGGTACACGTGACGGCCATTGGCTGCAGCCAGGATCATCCTCATCGCAAAACCACATCCGGATCCAGACCACACACACTATGAACTTACACATGCACCGGTGCTGACAGCTATTATTTTGCACTCTCATTCAGGGTTAGGTGTACAGGGTTACCAAACCCTGATGGGCATGGCGGCAGCTCGAAATGACAGACCTGCTTCCCATCGATGTGTGGCACAATGCGCTCGTACCTTTTCTGTCCGTGGGTGAATTGGCAGCGCTTCGCAGCACCTCGCGAGAAAGCCACATTTCTGTCGTCACCGCTGATCTATTGCTGAAGCGCATCGATGCCCGTCTTGAAGGCAATTCCCTCCGAGGCGTCATCGACATCGACCGCGAGTACGGAGGGAATGTGGCTGCTGGTGGTTATGTAGCTGGACTTCTTGCCATCTTCCGCCGACTTGCGTGGTGTTCCCGCCGGCTGCGTGGTCCAAGCCGTCTCGGCTACTTCCTGGCGTGCGCCCGTGTGCTGGAGCAAGGCGGCGACGGCTGGAGGAACATTGGGGCCTTCATTCGGCTGGCCGTCAACTATCGGCTGATGGCTGACAGGACGCTGCCGGTGGTGCTGTCAGCTCGATGGGTGGCGGCTCATGTGCGCACGAAGGCCTCACGGCGGCTGTCTCTGACAGAAACGGTCTATTTGTCCCTCATTGGTCATCGAGTGGCGTGCAGAGGCGACCCGCTGTACAGGGCGATCATCGGCGAATACAAAGAAAAGCTGCCACCTGGCGACCCCTACAGAAAGGGCTACAACCAACAGAATCCCGTGGTCATCGACGACAACAAACTCTTCCCATCCTTCACAGCACTGATGCTCTACATGCTGCTCCAGTGCTGGGTCGCACGAGACCCCCGTTCGGCGTCCAGGGTCGTGCTGAGTGTACACGTCGACAGGAGCGACAGTCGGATGAGTGATGAGCTCACGGGCGAGGAGGGCATCGCTATCAGCTACCGGCTCTGGAAGAGTCGTTCTTACCGCCGCTTGGTTATTCTCAGTGGATTTCGGCCTGACGACACCATTGCTGCCTTTGTGAGGGTGCGCTTCGGGTCGAATATCGAGCTCTGCACGACTGAGCCATGTGCTGCCGATGCATCATGTCCGCTCGACGTCCGTCTGCCCGTGTCGATGCGCCTCTTCCGCCGCTTGCTGAGGCGATTCGGCCTGGAGAAGGAGGTCAATGAGAACATGAGAGTGAGGGTCTAGTGGTGTCGATCTGTTGTGTCCTCTACTGTGCTGTGTGGTGTGTTTAGTGACTGGTTGTCGATCTTGGCAAGCCCCCTTGTAGCCAGCTGGCAGGGAGGCAGGCCGAGTTCTCTTCACATGTATGAGATGTGTGTGGTCGGACGATATATGTGATGAATCATTGACAGGTGTGCGACAGGTCCCTCTCTTCCATCCATCCATCCATCCATCCACTCACTCACTCACACGAATGTGCGAAGGATATGCACATCTGTCTCTCCATCCATCCATCCGTCGCCTGACTGTCTGTCTGTCGTGTCTCTCAGGTAAGTGTGCTGCGCACCGCATTCAGCTGCTGAACATACACGCACGCGCGCACACACACATCTACATGGCCACAATGGCACTATGAAGCATGTCGGCTCACAGCCCATTTAGTGCATCGATCACTATGGCCACGGCAGCAGCAGCAAACTCAGGGGGGGCAACAGCTACCACTAGCTGAGTGACCGAGAGAATCACTCGCCCGCTCAGGCAGACAGGGAGGGAGGGAGGGGTTGGGCTCGCTGCTTCACTGATGTGTCTGGTGTGTCTGTAGTAGTAGTAGTAGTCGTGACTTAACTTTGCTGTTAATGGATGGAGGTCTGTGGGCGTGCCGTTCTTTGCTGGCTGTATGTATTTGGCGTGTGGTGTGCTCTCGGGTTGTTTGCTCCCATAGTCTGGGCGGGCCGGGGGGCCGCGAGGGGCGTGTGACGGACCTCAGGTGTTTGTGCGGTGTTTGTTTGGTCATGTGTATCACCCACTGTGACTGATCGATGAGTGTAGCCAGCATTGAGTGCACTTATGGAATGGACGTCACACACAATTGTGTCGATGTATGTGTGTGTATGTGTGGAGACACGTAAGCTTCAAGTGTGTCGGTCCGAAACGTCAACTCAATCGCCCACTCACCGCTAAGCCACCCACCCCCACCCAGCTAGCTATTCTACTGCAGCACGCCAGCCACCTCGCCTGAGGGAAAACAATATGGACGTGAAAACCCGTCATAAAGGCAGACATGCAGCCTCTCATAAATGTGTGTGTCTTGTCTACCCCTCCTCCCTCTCCCCCCGACTATCACCCTCCAGCTGGCCGTCCCCCTCTCCACCGCCATCGCTGTCTCCATCGCTACCGATATCATCATCCGCCCCCACATTCGTCTCCACCTCGTCGGCCTGCACCACCCGGATCACACCCGCCTCAATCAAGGCCTCCAATCGCTGTGCGTCGACGCGAGTAGGGAAGTGGCTTATGAGACACACGATCGCCTGAATGAATGAAGGGCACACTGACAGTGGGTATTCCTGCTACACGTGGGGCTACCTGTAGTGCGACTCCCATGTCATTGTATGTCTGCAGCTCGACTACCTTGTCCACACCGCCCGCCTGCGTGAAACGTAATAGAGGACAGCTGTGTAAATGGTGGTTATTTCCCGTCATTCTCTCTCTTGCTCGCTCACCTGGTCCACTAGAGTGGAGTAGGGGTTGTCGGGGAGGCCCTCGTGGCCTGCTTCTGACGACCCGCTCTGCACACACAAAGGCAGCACACGTCGGGTATCACAGAGGCGGCAGCTTGTTGACCTACCTTAGTATCTTGTCCAGCAACCAGAGCATGGCTGTAAGTCGATTGTCATTCTCGCCGTCGAGCAGGCCACTGATGGGCTGGATGCCGCCGCACTCGACCACATGCTCAACCTGAATGATTGAACGAGGAATGAACACACACACAGACAGGCCCGTGAGTGTGGGGCTGTTCAGCGGTCAGCGTAGGCACCTGTCGCTGCGAACCTCCTCGGACTATATTTCCGATGATCTTCTCTGCTATCTTCTTCAGGTTGGGATCAGTCTTCTCGCCAGCCGCCAGGTCGACCAGCAGAGGCACCAAATCAGCATCGATGACGGCCTGTTTGTGTGCAGTGGTGCCTGTAATTAATTGATACACACTCACGTGACGTTCTTGCAATCAGTGAGTGTGTGTGAATCATTCAGTGTGTCTGTCTTACCCGTAGTCATGCAGTGCACTATCATGTACCCGATGGATTTCGCGTGTTTGTCGGCCAGAAGTGTCCCCATCGACGCCACGGCGCCATGCTCCACAAGAGCATCTCGATCGGCATCGGTACCTGAGCATATAGGACAAGCGGACCATGCACTGCACCTCAACGATCTCTCAGGCACTTAGGCATACTGACCGTCTTCCTCAACACACACACTGTATTGCGCCAAGGCTCCTCGTGCGGACTGCAGCACACGGTCGTCCTGCTCAGGCGCGGCGATGAGACCGACCAGCACGGGCACGAAGGGGGCCAACTCGGCCAGAGGGATGGGGAGAGGCTCGTTCTCGGCGACACTCCAAAGGTCGTACACCAGGCGGGCACTCCAGGTCAGCACATCGGTGTCGCTGCTCTCGCGCGTCACCGGCAGCAGGGGCTGCAGGACGCCCGCCGCCACCACGGCATCGCGACGGTCCACCGATCCCTCCATGATCATGCGCAGCGCCGCAATCGCCGCCAGGCGCACACGGTCGGTGCCTGACGACACGAGCTGCACCAGGGGCGGGACCGCACCCGCATCCACCACCGCCGCAGCATGATCAGCCGCCAGCATGCTTAGGGCCAGAACTAATGTTGCTGGTATCTGCATCTCCTCGCACTCACTCAGCTGCCCTACCAAGGCAGGCACCACACCGGCATCTACGGCTTTCTGCCCCACGATGTCGCACATGTGCTTGGTGGACAACGGTCGGAGGAGCTTCGACACCCGAACCTGCGGACCACTTGCCGATGCTAGCAGCTGGCAAATGTCGGCCATGACGGCGGTGATCTCGGCCTCGACGGGATCCAGCCCGCGCTGCTGGACGGCCTCGTCGTACGCCTCTTTGGTGTGGATGGCATCGCAGAGCTTGCCCACTTTGGCCAGCACTGCTTGGGGCGATGGATGGCCAGCTGTGGTCTATGCTGTGCTGCCCGCCGACTCCATCGCCTCACAGCTGCGAGAAACAACATCCATACACACAATGTGTAGAATGGCCCGTGCCCGCTCCGCTTTAGCCATCTGACCTGGTCAGTGCTCGGCGGCCCTTCGCTTCGGTGCTGAATGGTCCGCTGCCACCCTGCTTCCGACGCAGATCTCACAGCTCACATCTGCAGAATCAAAGACACCACGAAATGACATGGATCAGGGCTGCCCGTGGATGCCTTCTGGTCCGTTGCTCATGGCTGCTCACTCACCGACAGAGATCTCCTCCACGGCCCGCGAGATGGACGCAGCCCGGCAACACGCAAGGCACTCAACGCTAAAAGAGAACACAGCACGCCTCTGAAGGGGGCTGGCGGCTCACGGGAAGGACATCTCCGTCACCGGCTTCCGAAAACGCCTTCACTTCCTCCCCTTTCAAGCTCGCATCCATCCTAGGCCCTTTTCGTCGCTCTCAGCGCTTGTGATGCCTTCCAGAGGGCAGCTGGAGCCCCATCAGACACAAAGTGATGGTTTCAACTCATCGCTGAGGCCCATCGCAGGGCATCATGGCGGCAGTCATCACGGTGAGGCGAGCAGGACAATAAACGAGCGGGAATGCCGGATGACTGATCAATCAAGAGGTGTTCTGTGTTCGGCTGTCTGACAAACAGGTCGGTAACATGACATGGCCGCAGCAGAGAGGTACGCCCGACGTCCACACAACACACGACAGATGCACTCAGAGGTGTGCTGTGATGTCTGTCGTGTGTTGCAGCCGTGTTGGTGGACGGGATGGTCAAGAGAGCGGCGTCGATGGGCTGCCGCGACGCGACCGTCCTGCGGGCGGTGCGGCTGCTGGACGTGTGCCTCGCCGACAAACTCATCGACACGAACGACGCATCACAGGCAAAGAGATCTGAATGACAGACAGAGGGTAAGGACTCATGGGATGTGTGTGTCACTTGACTGGCTGCTGACACACAGGTAGCAGTTGTGTGTGTGGCTGCCTGCGTGAAGCGGCTGGAGCCACACCTGCTGATGGACGACATGCCGGATGACCCCACACACACACAGGTATTGAAACACAAACATAGACACAGACACGCACACGACGCACACCTGTGCAGCGCCGACCTGTCTGTCTGTCTGTCTGTCTGTCTGTCTGTCTGGCTCTTTGTGTGCAGGTGGTGGGTCGTGCGGTTGATAGCTCTGTGTGCGGCATTGGGTGTGTAGAGAAGCTGTTCACTGCTGCCGCCATGGACACCCACGGCCGCCTGTTTTCATTCGCCAAATACCTCATGGTCAGTCTGTCCGCCAGCCACACACAGACACCTCCAGCCATCGAATGGCTTCTCCCTGTCTGTCTGTCTGTCTGTCTGTGCAGTTCTTGTCGATGTGTGACGTCGATTTGGCCGGGTGCGATGTCCGTCTGCTGGCCGCCACGGCCGTCTACATCACACGCAAGACCAACCAGAAGCAGATAGCGGGCGGCATCTGGGTGAGCGAAAGCGACACGTGTCACGGCCTATCTATGGCCTGAGTGGGTTTGTGTGTCCCATTGTTCATTGTCAGAGTGCGGCCCTTGTGAGTGAGAGTTCGGTTAGCGAGTCGGCGCTGCAGTCGAGCGTGACGACGTTGAGGATGCAGCGGCTCATGTGGGGCGACACACAGACCACCAAAGGGGTGAGCATGTCAGAAGACCAGTGTGTGTGTTTTTATTTTTAGAATCGCCAACACAGCACCGTGTTGATGTCGGTGTCTGTCGTTTGTGTGGTGTGTGCAGATCGTGACCGATGCAGTAGACGAGCTGTTCGCCTCGCCCGACCGCCACGGCGTCGCATCGTCCCGCAGCCACCCGCAGCAAGAGCAGCAGCCGCGTTGTCAGGTGGGTCTGACACAACCGACCGCCATGCACCAGATGGGCCTTGTGAGTGTATCGATCTGCATTGTTACGTGTGTGTGCGATCTGCAGGGGGGCAGCCAGGAGCACCCCGTCAGCCACTTGTTCGTTGGCAGCCGAGGCCATTTGCCCGACATCGTCACGGCGGCCCGCCACAGAGCCACATCGCGGCGCATCCAGGCTGCCTTCACCATTGCTGAGCTGCGCAACCGCCTCGCCAACTCACTGAGCCGTGATGGCCACGGCATCAACACCCCACAGCTGCAGCTGGTGCGGTTCGACCCATCGCTGGGGATGGGTGACCTCATGGCGGCCGTGTGGATAGCCGAGGAGGGCGGGCGGTGGGATGAGACGGGGGAGGTGCTGCAGCTGGCCAGTCAGTGCCGCTACTGTGAGCTGCCCCTCAACCTCACGGCCGATGACATCAACACACACGCCAACAAGACGGTAAGGCACACACAGAGGGGCGGGGAGAGAGCAGAGAGGACTCATCCTCTCTGTCTGTGTGTCTGTCTGTCTGTCTGTCTGTCTGTCCGTCTGCGTGTGGTCCGGTGTAGGCATATGGATCGTTCCCCCGTGTGTTGGCGCAGCTCATGGTGGTCGGCCGCCACGTGGACTTCGGTGACGGCAGCCGCTTGCAGATCTTCCGTCATGCCAATGGTGAGGTGCGGGCCATCAAGGACGAGCCCGGCTTCCGGCTGGACGTCGACCCGCCCCTCGCCGCCGGCCATCTGTATTAGCGGCACCGACAGCAGCATGACCCACCAGTGCGTAGCCGCATCCACTACTTTTTCCAGCACAGCGAATGGGAGTCGGGCCATCTCCCGACCACCGATGCGTCATTGTCGTCGTTCGCCAAGCACAAGATCCTCAGCTACTTCTACCAGACTCATCAGATCAATCGCACATCGATATCACTCAACAGGTACCACATCAATGGCGCCAGTGGCGAGAGGGGTGCGTGTGTGATTGTGTGTGTGCGTATGTGGTTGGTTCAGGTATGTTGGCGGCGGCCGTCTGGATGGCCTCCTGACCCAGTCGCCCCACACACCAGTGGCCGGGTGCACCACCATATTCATCCGGGACGGTGAGGTGCGGTTGCTGGTGCTGACCAACAGCAGCCACAACTTCGTCGCATGGACTTTGATTCAGGATCTAGGAAACAACTACGGTAAGGCCGAGAGACAGGCAGCTCTGGTGGTCAATGTCATGTATTCTTTTCTTTCTGTCATTCCTCTGTCTGACTGTCTGCAGTGGACGTTCGTGTCGCGACGACCGAGGCACCTGTGGTTGGTGCTGGTGGTCCCTTCAAGCATCGCTTCCCGGTCACCACTCAGCTGGCCCGTGTGGCGCTGGGGTCAGGTGTGGCGCAATATGTCTTCGACGGCCAGGTAGACGATGACAGCGACGATGACGACAGTGACGATGGTACGGACAGGGAAGAGACGGAAGCATGTGAGTGAAAGCGTGTGTGGTGGATGGGCCTTCTGTGTGTGTGGTGTGGACGGCAGTGATGGTGACGATATGGCTGACGGCAGCGGAGGTACCAACAGAGGAAGAGAGGCACACACATCTGGTGGCAATCCGCAACACACGTGTGTGTGTGTGTGTGTTTATTTGACAGGCGAGGACGCCGCAGCTGAGGAGGAGAACGGCGCTGACGACACTGCATCGCTCGGATGACCAACCAACAAAACAGTACCGGTACGCCACAAATGGCTTTGTCAGGTCAATGGATTGATGGATGTCGTGCCCCCTGTGTGTGTGTGGCTGTGTGGGTGTCCAGGAGGTTATCTGTGGCTGGATTGCTCACAACGGACTCCGTAGCTAGCTGCTGCCGCTGGCCCACCGATGCTGGCTGGCTGTGGGCTGTGGGCTGTCATGTCTTCAAGTCACCCGCACACATCACATGGATGGGCCCCTCTGTGAGGCGTCGGTGTCTGCGTTGCCGTCTGCAGAGCTGTGTGTGGATGTAGCCCTCCCCCCCTCGATCCCTTCACTCTCCTTGTCTCCTCTCTATATACATATCTGTCCTACGGGTCGCCTGGCTGTGGGTGTGGGTGCCGCGGACGATGGGGACTGACTGACTGGCTGCATCACTTCTCAATCATTGTGTGCGTGTACAGCCCCCTCTCATTGCAATGGATGGACTCGGTGTATTCGTATGCGTGGCACATGACGGACAGCAAGCGAATTCATCAACTATCAATTGCCGCCAGGCATACACTGGCCATCTATCCATCCAATTATCATGGACTAATCTATCTGTCTGTCTGTCTGCCTGTCTTATGCCTCGCCGCCCGCCCCCTTCCTCGCTGACGCAGACAGACTCATACACACCCTCTCGCTCTCTTCGTGCCTTCGCGGCTGTTCGCCCGCCGCCACGATAGATTCAAACAATCAGACTGGTGACTCACAAACACACAGATACGTCAGGGGTGAGAGAGGCGGTGGCCAGACGGCCTTTTATGCCAAGGGGTACCGGAACATGGCAAGTTTACCGATCTCACAAGAGAGGGAGGCAATACCACTGGCCGACACGAGTGGCAACCTCTACGGCCCTCGCCTCAAGGACAACTGGGGCGAGTGGCGGATCGTACAATAAGATAAACAGAAGAGGTTCCACTCCATGGAATGCCCGCCTGCTGGCTGATTCTGTGTGGTCAGGTTGAGTGCGGCCACCTTGCAGGAGTACAAGAGGCTGATGAGAGCGGCGAAGCAGGCTGGCCGCGACACATTGACCGAGGAGGAGTGGGGCCGTGGCGGGCTGCGGCTGAGCATGAGCAAAGGCTGGATCCACATGGGGCATCCAGGGTATGAGGATCCACATGTGGACACGACCAGGCTGGATGGCATCCAGCCAGCCAGCCACTGCCATCCATTCATCCGATGTTCGCGCTGTCTGTCTTGTCCCTGTGTGTCAATCAACGGGTGTCAGCAAGGAGCCCAACGTGCTCCTGTTCGGCCGCCCGACGCCTGGCGGCAACCCCGGCTACTAACTGAAGAGGAGCGAGCACTACACCTCTGAACGGCCAGTTTCTTTCTTTCGACGGCACTGTCTGCTGGCGTGACGGGAGGGGAGGCAAGAGAGGGTGGGTGGGGGAGGAAGGGCTGGTATATAAGGGGTGGGTGACCTAACTGTCTCAAGGCTTCTTCTTTCCGTGTGTGCTGCATGGTCTGTGTGTGGCGCGCGTCACGGGTGGATGGTGAGTGGGGAACGGTTGGATGAATGGATGGACGTGTGTGTGTGTGTGTGTGTGTGCGCATGATGCGTATGGACGACATCGGGACAGACCATGTGTCGCTCCATTTGTTGAACTAATTCCACCGTCCCCCTCCCCTCTCCATGCGCATCATGGCTGTCTGTCAATGTGATGTGTGAGACCTCTCGCTCACAAGAAGACCCTCACAAAGAGCACAGCAGAGCAAAGCAAAGCATTATCTCGCTCCTGCCAGCAACAAACACACGGATGCATAAGTAGGACCGAAAAATACTCCATCCATCCATCCAGAGAGCCGTCCGTCCAGAGAGCCATTCATTCATGAGCATGTATCTGTGCGCTAGATGAGACGTAAACACCACCACATTAGTGAGTGACACACCGACCCCTCACTAGGCTCGCGAGCAACGGCAAACTTCCCCCCTTATGCAGCAGCCAATCCATCTATCCATCAGTCACTTAGGCGTGTACCGGTGTGGTCTTCTCGTAGCTGCGTGACATCGACCCACCACACGACAGCAGCGCCCGCTTGACAGCCAAGTCCACCGACGGGAAGAAGTGCGTGTAGCCGTACATCTGAGCCACGTGGCCCCGCTGCAGGTCGTCTCGCGCCGCCGCCTTGGCGTTGGCCACATACAGACGAACTCCCCTCTGTGCACACACAAACATTGCGCATGTGTGTGTGTGCGTGTGTGTGTGTGTGTGGGAGGTCATCCGGGTACTTACCTTTCTGTAGTAAGCGTGGACCTTCTTGAGTACGGCAAGTGCGCTGGAGTCGACGCGCGTGACGCTCGAGAACTCCAGCACGATCGTGTGGACGGCGTTCTCCTGCTCCTGAACCGACAGGACGGGCGAATCCGTCTCCTCCTTGCCGCGTGCCGGGACCGTGGTGGTGGCCTCGACGCCGGTGAAGCCGCCAGCGAGCTTGTACTCTTCGAGAAGACGCTTCTGCCCACACCACACACGCACAGAGAGGAGGGGTCAGGAGGGAATGGGTGTGTGGTTGGTTGGGTGCCTTGAAGAAGTTGCAGTTGGCGAAGTGCAGGTCGGCGTCGAACCGGAAGACCACCACGCCCGGCACGGTCGACGCGATGTCCTTCTTGCGACGGATGTCCCTAAACACAGCACACACAACACACAGCACAACACACATAAGGAACGTTTATATATGGCGTGGCGTGGATGTGCCCGACGCACCCACCGCACCTGTAGAAAGGGTACACCTGGTCCTCCGCCGCTTCAGGGGCTTCAGACGGGGCACCCAGTTTGTGCACACGACCTGCAGCCATCCATCCATCCACACATGTGCTGACACACAAGTGTTGCTGGTGCGTGCGTGTCCAAGTAAGTACCCAGGACAGCTGTGTATGGGAATGCCGACTGGTGGATGATGAGTATGATGGAAATGCCGATGCCGATGAGGATGCCCGTCTCCACTCCCAGGGTCAGCGTCAAGATGAACGTCGCCATCAGCGTGCAGAAGTCGCGCTTGTTGACATGCCACAGATGCACCTGACACACACAACCCATCCATCCATCCGTCCATCACGCCCATCGCCGTGAGTGAACCTGCCGACCACACCCACCATTTCCTGCCAGTCGAAGAGCCCGACGACGGCGAATATCACAATGGCGCCGAGAGAGGGTTTTGGCAGGTAGTAGAAGAGCGACGTGAGGAAGGCCAGCACCAGCGCCAGGACCAGCCCCGTTATCAGCGACGCCAGGGGCGTCTTGGCACCCGCTGCCGCATTCACGGCCGTGCGGCCAAAGCCGCCTGATACCACACACACACACACACACACACAGAGAGAGAGGCGTGACAATATCTTTCGGTGTCTCGATCTGTGTGGTGGGTGGATGGTGTCACCTGCAGTGGGGTAGCACGAGAACATTGAGCCGAGGAGGTTGCAGGCGCCCAGGGCGATGAGCTCTTGGTTTGGGATGAGCGAGTAGTCGTTCTTGGTCGCGTAGATCTCCGCCACTGCTATCGACTCCATAAACCCTACGAACACACACACACGCACACACACCCCACACCATAGAGCAACAAACGGACTCTTTGCCGCTATGTCTTCTTCTGATACATACCGATGAGAGTGATGGTGCCGCCGGCCACAGCCAGGTCCGCGAACACGTTGCTGTCGATGTCTGGCGCTTGCGCCTTCGGGATGCCGTCGGGTACCGCTGCGATGATCTGTTGCAAACACACCCACACAGATAATGCGGGAAGGCGTATATCTGCGTGGGTGGGTGGTTGGGCGTGTCAGTGTACCTTTATTTTTGCTGGCTTGTTCTGGAAGCCGGCCGCCCAGGTGATGAGTGTGGCGAAGATGATCACCAGCAGCTGCGAGGGCAGCCGACGGATCCACTGGAACTGAGGAAAGGACACAATGATCCAAAAGGGGTCTCTCTCTCTCTCTCTGCATAGACGGGCATCTCTGTGTGCTGTTTGGCTTTGGCTTTGGCATACTTTGGGGTGTTTGACAAAGAAGTTGCGTTTGAACAGCCACAGGACAAATATGACCAGCACCCCCATCAGGAACGACTGCCAGCTGAAGTCCTCGGCCCCCTCAATGATCGACTCAAAGCTCTTCTGGATCGTGCCCTTGTCCACCTGGTTGGTGACAATTGACGACACACATACATACACACATACACACGGCTGCTGGCTGCAGAGATGGTTCTCACCTGGTATCCGACAACGTGCTTCAACTGTGAGAGGCCGATGATGATGGCGCCCGCAGAGGTGAAGCCGCTGGCCACCGGGTGGCCCAGGAAGTTGACCAGGAACCCCAGGCGAAACAGACCCAGGCCCAGCGAGTAGATGCCAACCTGACACGACACACGCGGCACAACACAAGAGTGCAGGGCAGGGCCGTACAGCTGTCTGTGTGCTCACTCACTGCTCACCTACCACGAAGGCGAGCGCAATGGCCCTTGATGTGTAGAGGGGATTCTCATTGCCGTCAGACAGCTTGGGGTCGATGCCCAGCTCAGAGATGGCCTCTGCAGTCAGGATCGACACGATGGCTACGGGACCCACAGCAAGCTGCCTGCAATGCACCGAAAGAAAGTGCGCACAGAAACGCACTCATTGATTGTGTGCAAAGAGAAGGAGACGAGGGGAGGGGGCAGTGGGAGACTGACTGACCGTGAGCTGCCGAGTAGTGCGTAGACGATGGTGGAGACCATGGCTGAGTAGAGGCCGTACACGGGCTCCAGGTTGGCAACCAATGCGTAGGACATGCCCTGATCGATACACACACACACACACAGAGCGATAGACACACAGCCGCTTTCACGATGGATGGATGGATGGATGGATGGTCACCTGAGGGACGAGAAAGCATGCTGTGGTGATCCCCGCGACGAGGTCGCCGACGCCGTCCTTCCGCCAGTTGTACGTCGGCAGCCAGCCACCGATAGGCACATACTCGCGCCAACACCACAGACCTGTGCAAACACAAGAAACAAACATCCTTTGTGCGTGCGTGTGGTGTGTTGGGCTCTCGTGTTAGCCCACCAATCCACTCACCTACGGCTTTGAAATCGTCCCATCTCTTAGGAAAGTGCTGGAGCGGCCTGAACTGCTTCTTGCTCGGCAGGTCGTGAAAGTCGTTCAGCAGCGCGGTCACGTCACTGATGACAGACATACACACACACGGACCGATGCGATGGATCCACGGATCAGGATCAGGCAACAACTACACAGTTCGTGTGTGAGTGGGTGCGCTGCTCACCCTGAGATCTCAGCCTGGACAGGCGAGTCGCCGGCCGGGTGGCCGTCAGGGGGGGCACTCGCCGTGTCGGGCACGGCCAGACACACATCGTTCTCTGCCACACACCAGACACACACGCACACACGCACAGACACACATACACACAGAGAGCCGGGAAAAGGGAATTTCGATGTGTTCGTGCCTCTATCCCCCTCCCTGCATGGTGCTTACGGGTGATGGTGACCTTCTTGTCGTCGGCCTCCCTCCCCTCCCCCGCCCCATTCATCCCCGGACTCGCACCGCCATGGGCATCGTCCCCTTCCCCTTCCCCTTCCCTCACTGCCGCATGGTTACGCACACTCTGGGCAAGCTCCCTGTACAGCTCGTCTTCCTGCGCCCGGTCCTCTGGCTGCTGACTCATTTCAACGGTATCTCGCTGAAGATGCGATTGTCAGCGGGGTGATCTCGGGTGTCAGACATGAGTGATGTGATTGAGAGAGTTCACCGGGCTCTGCTTCTCGGAGCAGCATTCGGTGAGCTGGAAGTCCCAAAAGAGGTGAAAGGATGCTATCGCTTTCGGGTTAGAGAGCAAAGAAGGGTTAAACGGAGGAAGCGCTTCGATCGAAGCATAAGTTGAGTTGCCGCCCTTCCAGGAGGCCCAGGATGTGCAGGGTCTGCCAGGGCCATGCACGTGCCACGGCTTTATCGACAGATCTTTGCCAAGATGCCGTGTCAATGACGCACACACCCTCCCCTTCGTGAACACCCCCTCTGACCACCCCTGCACCATGAGTCTGGCCCGCAAGACGCCCTCGATGGAGCGGTCGTCCTCCAGCTGCCGCGCGACTACCCCTGACCCGCCATGCACCTCGATGCTCAGGAGGGACGCACCCGTGTCGCAGCGGACGTCTTCCTGCCTGCAGGTGGGACGGGGTGGGGAGGAGAGGGGGGCGGGGTAGCTGTGGGTGATGGTCTCACTGAGGCTGCCTGCACTGGTCGTGAGACGTCCTGTCGCGGTTGCACCTCTCACTCACGCCTTTCTGTGTGTGTGTCTCGTGTCAGATGTTGAGTGACCTGCTTGGCGGGGAAGCCCTGTACAGCCCATCTACCGACCCCTCGCACCAGCGCATGATCCCCTCAGCGCCACAGTCACCCCCATCGCCCAGCAGCCCTCACTCGCCCACCCTTTCTCGCTCAGCAAGTGTGCCTCACGACGATGCCACTGACGCCAATGCCAATGGCGGCGAAGCTGACGAGAGCCGGCCGTTCTCTCTGTCGAGGTGGCTGTCCTTCCGCCGCTTCTCGTCGCCGAGAAGCGATGACCACCACCAGCACCAGCACCATCCTCATCACGACAGCTGTCGTGAGCGGTCGGTGTCGTCTCATTTGCCGGTGGTGGACGAGCAGCGCGAGTATGCGAGTGAGGTCATGACCACTCCCTACTGCCCGTCGGATCACCATGGCGAGAGGGATGGGTATGAGGCCGGCAGGGCTGCCGTAAGGTTCAGAACCGCCAGCGAAGAGTCCAGCTGGTGAGAAAGGACGTGTGGCGTCTTGTGTGCATCTGTGTGTGTGAGTGTGTGTGTTGCTGTTGTTGTTGCTGTTGTCAGGTCTGGTTTGACTGTGGTGGGCAATTTGTCCACATCGTATGTGCCGAGCGAGCCAGACGTCGACCGCACTCTTTCCGAAGACGACACAGGATGGTACCTACCAGTACACACACACACACACACACACACAGACAACTACCTACACATCCCTGCCGGCCGTTTTCACCTCTCACAGGCACCCTTCCTCGTTCAGCCCCATGCCGCCCCCCCCATCAGTGGCCACACCCACCCCCCAGCACACAGCAGAGCCCTCAGAGATCGACCAGCTGCTGCACTTCGCCGGCTGCGGCGGCACTCGCCGGTCGTCATCATCGCCATCGCCATGCCACCCCGACGAGGCGTCGAGCGGCTCATCATCGCGCAACGCGCCCTTCCTGGGCGGCCTGTTTGACTCATTTCTCTCGGATGGGACGCACGGCAGCTTCGAGACGGAGGTGTACCGGCCGTCGGTCGATGCTGGCGATGAGCATGACCATGACGAGTGGGAGGAGGAGGATGACGCGAGCGAGAACGAGGCAGCGGACGACGCGTAAGCTGGCCGCCGGAAGATGGACAAAGACATGTTTGGATGGTTCTGTCATCTCTGTATGTGTGTGTGTGTGTGTGTGTGTGACAGGATGAGTGTGAAGTTTCTCTTTGCCTCGCCGCTGACGATGTGCGGCCCGGACGGTCAGCTGTGCCCGCTTCCCCCGCTCGACTGGTACGAGGAGCTCCGCACTCTCGAACACGCCTTCCAGACCGCAGGCAGGAGCGACGTCGCTATCGAGGTACACGCCCAGACGCACAGCACGTCTCACAGCGGGTTGCCCATTCATTCATTCTGTGTGTGTGTCTCGTGTGTTGGTTGTGTGGATGGGATCGCTCAGGCAAGTGTTGCGACCACGGCTGCGCTGCGGTCCTTGCTGACGCTCGGCGGCGGGCAGCTGCTGCACCTGTCCGCACACGGGCTTGAGGGTGGCCTCGCCTTCGAAGACGGCAGGTACTGTCCCCATACAAGGGCCATGACGCACTCGATGCACACGTGCAATCTCTGTCTGTCGCTTGTGTCTCTGCGTGGCGGGGTTTGGTTTGTCAGGGGGTCGGCGCACGTGGCGACGCCTGCTTTCTTCCGGACTCTGCTGGAGGCCGTGTACAGCGGTGCCTCGTCGGTCGACGATACGGATAACGCTGAGGGCTGCTCGTCAGATGTGCAGTGAGCACCTACACACACAGAGAGAGAGGGGGGGTATGTGTTTGCTTTGCTCATGGCTGACGTGTGTCTGTCTGTGTGTCGGCCGACAGGTTGGTGTTTTTGAACTGTTGTCATTCTTATGAGATCGGTGTGGCCATCGCGTCCGCCGGCATCCCACACGTCATCTGTGTCAGCAACACCGTACAGGTAGGTCAACCCCTCTCCGCCTCTCCCCCACACACATCCTTCTGGGCTGGGTGCATCATCCATGTGGCTGCATTGCATTCTCTCTGCTTTGCGCAGGACCAGGCGGCTCGTCAGTTCACGGCGGGTTTCTACCTGGCCCTTGCGTCCGGAAAGGACGTGGGCGTGGCCTACATGCTGGGCAGGGCGGCCGTGCAGTCGGCGCCGCACAACTACAACACAGACGCAGAGAGCTTCGTGCTGCTCCCACATGACGGCAACCACTCACAGGTCAGATTAGAGTAAGGGCGTCTCTCTGTTCCTCTGCATGTGTGTGTGTGTGTGTGTGTGTGTCTCAGGTGCTGTGTCCATCGGCAAGCAGCAGCAACAGCAAGCCACGCCCGCGCGACGACCCACGCCCGCCATCCCTCTCGCCGCCCTCCCCCTCCGGCCAATCACAGCACTCCACACACAACAACAACACCTGGCTGTGCGAGCGGAGCAAACCTCCACGTATGACGTCAGGCGAGTCACCAGGGGGGCCGGGACCGGTGTGCTCGTCGGTGCCGTGCTCGCCCGGTGGCAGCGGTGGTCTGTCGCTGTCACTGCCGCCGTCTCTGATGGCGCTGCCAAGTGGCCATCCCAGCATTGTGCTGCCGCACCTTGCTTCGAGCCCGCTGCTGCAGAGATGGCAGCAGAGCAGATGCCCGGTGAGAGACGGAGAGGGAGAGAGAGAGAGAGAGGCATGGATGAGTGTGTCTGATGCATGCATGTGTCTGCAGGTCATTCGCCAGCTGCCCATCGTGTTCGGGTGGATCGGCTTTGGCAGCACGCCCGACGACCAAGCTCACTCCATCCCAGCAACCACACTCCCTACCCCTGCCCCCACACCCACATCAGCCCAGCAACCGTCGCTCATGTCGCGCCTGTTCGGCATCCAGCGATCCGTCAGCACCGAGCCAGCCCCCTCCGTCACTGGGACAGAAAGGCGGAAGCCAGCTCGCAGGGTGTCATGCTTCGTCAAGCGGCACCTCCCCCAGCCCCCAGAGGATTTCGTGGGCCGCACCTTGGACGTGTGGGTGGTTTTGCAGCTGCTGGACCGGAGGCGGCTGGTGCTGCTGCATGGCGAGGAGGGGGTGGGCAAGACGGCTGTGTGTGAGGAGGTGAGTCGGTACTGCGCGTTGCGGGGGGAGGAGATCTTCCCCGGGGGCGTCATTTTCCTGCGCCTGGCGCCGTTGAGCAACCTGCCGCTGAGCGTGGAGGGGTCGTCATGCGGGTATAGAGTGGTCAAGGAGACCACCAACATTATACACAACCTTCTAGCAACAGGTGCGCACAAGGGACAGCAACCACACACCACACAGACACACAGACACACAGACACGTCTCACATGGCATCTCCCTCTCTCTGTGTTCGGTTCATCAGTGCTGGAGGTGCCTCAGTTCCCGCCTGGCCATCGTCGCATCAAGCACGCATCGTCGGCGCGTGATAGGGCTGCGTCTGAACACACTGTGGAGGGCGGCAGCTTCGTGAGCGATGAAGGCGAGAGCAACGTCGATCTGGAGGGATGGCGGTGGCGCGAGACGGTCCGTGTGCTCACCGAGCGGCTGCGAAAAGGTGAGACAGAGAGAGGAAAGGAAGGTTGTCTCCGGCAACACGTGTCTGTGTCCTCTCTGTGTGTGTGGTGTTGGCAGGTCGTTGCCTGCTGGTGTTGGATGGGGTGGACGATTTCCTGAAGGCCGGCGGGCTCCAGGCGGTGCTCACGCAGCTGCTCCTGGGCGACGTGCACAGCGTCCTCAACCACGACCTCCACCCACACATGACCGAGGGCCTCGAGGGCCTGCACATCGTCGTCTCCGCCCGAACCTGCTCCCTCTCCACCCGACCCAACTACCCCCCTCTCCCACACCACAAGGCCTCCACCCTCCCCAACAACACTGATGGGCCATCCGACGACACGAGCAGAAAGCCCATTCAGCTGATAAGCGAGGGCAAGGTCAAAGTGGTGTCCCAGGAGCTGATGCCCCTGGACAGGGCGGCGTCGGCGGACCTTTTCCTGCGACGGGTGGGCCGGCCGCTGTGCGTGCGGGATGTGAGTGGCCGCGGCGGGTCATCGGGCAGTGGTGGAGGGGAGGGTGGCGTGCTGGGGAGGGACGAGGCGATGGACCGGCTGATGCAGCACCCCATCATGGAGCGGCTCAAGGGCAACCCTAGGTGAGTGGAATGGTGCACGGTGCTGCATTGGCATCGGTTCTCGTGTTTTGTGATGCCCATGGTCTGTCTGTCTGCTGCGTGTGTCTGTGTCTGTGTGTGTGTGTGCGTGTGTGTGTGTGTGGCCAGGTCGATCATCGAGATGGCTCAGCTGGTGACGCCGCAGCTGGCGAACCTAGCGGCGCTGATCTCATACCAGGAGTGACATTAGCTACACACACATGGATGGCTGGATGGCTGGATGGAGGGAGGGAGGGAGGGGCGAGAGATGCTCGGTGAATGCGTGGGTGGATGGGTGCATGGTGGATGATGCGAGAGCACAATGTATGTGTGTTCAGATGTGATTTTTCTCCCTTGCTGGATTGTGAATACGGACGGGATCGGGCGGTGGCATGGGGCTGGGCGGGAGGGTAGGGATGGTGAGCGTGGTGCGGTAACTATCTCAATCTCTATCTCTATCTATGGATGTATGGTATGGCTGATTTATGCGATCGTCGTTGGCCACCCTTTTTTGCCCTCAGTTGTGGGGAGCTGCTGTGTTTCTTCTTCGCATCGCCTCTTCGTGTGTCGTGCCGTTCATGTGTGTGGTGTGCGTGCCTTCTTTTTCTCGGCTGTTGTGGCCCATACAATACATGACATGAATCGATGTTTACAGAACAGAGAGGGGCAGAGAGAGAGGGGCAGAGAGAGAGAGAGGGAGCTTCTCTGAAAGAGAACGGACAGACGAGAGACATGGGAGAGAGCGAGGGAGGGAAAACTTACTTGCCTAATGCTCATGTGATGTGATGTGATGTGATGTGATGTGTTGTCATGCTGGTTAGGGTAAGGGATGAGGAGGGAATTGTGGGCAGTGGTCGCCATTGACCAGATGCCTTTCCTCAGTCAGTCAGCGCTACAGTACCTGCCTGCCTGCTTGATCGAAGTGCGATATACGGATGGATAGATAGGATAGGTGGAGGTTTTGTGGTGGTCCAGTCCATACCTAACGCTCCTGCATACGTGTGTGTACGTGATGTCGATCTGGGTGTGCGTCTGGTGGTGCTGTTGGTGAGATGTAGATTATGTGGTGTTGCTGGCTGCCTGGGGTCCTTCCTCTCTCCCCCTCGATCCATCCATCCACCCTCTACTACACTCCTCTCCTACCATCTTGCGCAGTGAATCCTACCTTCCCCTCTCTCTGTGCCTGCCTGCCTGCCTGCCTGTCTGTCTGGCTGACTGTGTGTGCGTCTGTCTGTGTGCCTGACAGAGAGAGAGAGGGAGAGAGAGAGAGGGTGATGGGCCGTACTCTTCTTACTCTTAGGACGTGGGTAGGTCTGTCTGTCTGACTGTCTGTCTGTCTGGTGCAAGTGTACTTGACTGACTACACTCACTCACTGATGACCGACTGACTCAACCAACGATTCACATCCACGGTTCATACAGCTATTTGTCATCCCGGCGCACACACGCCCCCACCTCACGCACACATACACCCACGTACAACCAATGCAGCACAATTGCATGGGATTTTTCACCTACGCGTTACCAAGGCAGACTAGAGGGAGGGAGGGGATGAAGGAGAGGGGGAGAGAGGCGTCATGACAGCCGAGCTACAGTGGGGAGGTTGACCGCCGGTGTGAGTCCCGATCAGACCATTGTGCCTCTCTCACTTCTGCGTTGGTGTTGTCGGCTCGCTTGGCATTGCCAGCCTGAGTGGGCCGCCAGCACCGGCACGCAGGGCAGAGGAGACGATGCCGATCGGCTCTCGACCGTCACCTGCTTTCGTCGCGATCGATGTGTCCCGTATGGTGTCGTTATGTACTGCATCTCTGTGGATGATGTGCCCTTCGACGCCGTCACGCAAGTGTCTCCCAGCATGCTGTCAACGTGCAGGGGGACACTTACGCGAGGTGATTGAAGAGTAGATCAGCCATGCGATGGTGTGGACATGCACACGTCACTGTGGACATGCACACGTCACTGCTAGAGAGAGGGGGGTTCACACATTCATCTTAAATGCGTCGCAGTTGATCTGTCTGTCTTGTCTGTCTGTCTGTCTGTCTGTTGTGTCCACTGGCCTACCTGTCTTGCTGTCTTCCCTCTCCCCTTGCTGCTTCCCCTTCTTACCGATGGTATGATCTGAGAGCGAGAGCGACCCAACCAGAGGCGGGCACTTGCCGTGCGTGCGGTGCCGTCTCGTGAGTGTGGTTTTCTTTGCTCAAGGCAGAAGAGAACCATGTGTGAATTGATGGATGATTGAATCGATTGACGAGTGCGCGTCAGCGCACATCCGTATATGTTCATATCGCAGTGTGTGAGAGCGAGCGAGAGATACGGAACGTCTGTCTGACTGTCTGTCTGTTCTGCATGCACGCACACACACACACACGCGTACGGGGTTTGTGTGGCTTCGTACACTGATTGATGCACTCTGTTGATAGGTTTGCGTTTGCTGGCCGGTGGCACACACCAAAGATCGAAGAGGACAATTTGAGGGAAGGTTGAGATAAGAGATAAGGCGAGAAGAGAAGCGATGATAATTGAGGCTGGTAGGTAGCTGGGTAGGTAGCTTGCTACGTACGTGCATGTCGCGATGCCATTGCATATCATGTGGTGTGGTATGGTTTCTCTATGTTTTTGCGTCCTTGAATATGTGAGGATGGATGGGCTTGTAGAGAGTGTGAGCGTGACTGAATGATCACTGATCACATACGTGCATGTCATTCATTCGGACCCTTGCTGCTATCCGTTACCAACGCGGTCCGCATCCACGCAGCAGAACAAACACCCAATCCCATCCATCCGTCCATCCATCCACCTATCCATCACGACCGTGGTGTGCGTGGCGTCCCAGAGCGCTTCGCGCGCGGCAACGGGTGTGCCGGTGATGGGGATGGGAAGAGCGACGGGCTGGGCCTCGCGGGCGGCAAAGGCGGAGGAGGGGCATTGGCCTGCTTGTCCAACAAACTCAGCGCCTTGGTGCAGCTGGTACGGATCTACACATGCACGCGCAGACACAGATGCATTCGCAATGAGAAAGGCCGTGTCTTCTGCTGACCTTTTCCGTGAGTCGTTTGGCTTGCAGCCGCGTTTCATAGAGCTTGGTGCTGGCCTCCAGCTCCAGCGCACTCTCCCGCTTGGCGTGCAGCTCCTCCAAAGTGTCCAGAAAGTAGCTGACCAAACTACGCGACAACCCCTCTTCCTCTGCATAAAGGCACACACGATGATGGCCAGCGGATGCGTCACTCGCCTCTTCTATGCACCTGCTCGTGTCCGCAGGGCGTATTTGAGCAGTGACGTGAGCTCCTCCCAGTCTATCTCTCCTCCGTCGCCATCGGTGAGTTTCGCCGCCCGTGAGATGTGATCTCGCGTTTGCTCGTCGCCAAGGCGGTCAATATTGGTTCGCAGCCAGCTAATGATGGCCTCCTGACGGGCACAAAGGGACATTTTTTCATCGACCCGTGAGTGTTTACGAATGAAAAGTAAACGAAATTGCCAAAAGTAATCGCGGCGTGTCCCAAATCGACGCAAGCAGATCCACGATGCGGTCGTTCCTCTCTCTTGTCTGTGTCTGCGCATCCCTCCTCGGCTTCGCTCACTCATCCTCTCTCAGACTGCTGTCTGTGTCTTCATCGTCTTCTCAAGACACGGCCGGCGAGGCAGCCGAGGACACTCAAGTTCTCGGCCTCTTGTCGTCCGGAGAGCCGACAGATGCGGCCGCAAAGACGCGTCTGTCGGCGGCGGCTCTCACCCCGTTGACAATTCGTCGACTGGAGTCGAATGTCGTTGAGGGTGCGAACGAGGACATTGAAGAGATCAACAGGAAGGCTCAGGTCGATGCCGAGTGCCCGGGCGGTCGGGACACTCACGCGCCGTGTCCGATGAATTGGACGATGGTCGAGGACGAGAACGGCGACTACTTCTGCCAGGCAGACGAGGAGTATCAGAAGCACGGCCTCTGCGAACCTCGCGTGTCCTTCGAAGGATGGTCAGTCACACACAGTCAGACACAGACAAGCTTCTCTGCCGTCCATCTCCTTTGTGTGTTCTTTGTATGTGCTGTGTCCTTCATCCATCCATCGATCAATTAGGTTGGACGTGACGAAGGCTGAGTGGGCGGCGACGTGCGGGTGCAAGTTCCCGTGTTTGCATGATGACCGCACGTGCAAACATGGGCGCAACTGTGAGGGGGATGCACTGACAAGCCTCCCAGTCGACACTGCTGCTTGCCCTTTCTCTCTCTTTGGGTCTGTGGCTCTGTGTGTGTGTGTGTGTGTGTGTGTGTGATGCAGACAAGGCGCCGTGTCCGGAGCCCTTCGCACCTCAGAGCGACGAAGAGACATGTATGTCTGGCGGCACACAAACAGCGCACATTCCATTGTCTGTCTGTCTGTCTGTCTGTCTGTCAGGCATTCCCATGTTCACTTACCAAGGCCCGTGCAAGAGCCCGATGGACTTCCGCAACTTGAGCATACTCGCCAAGCAGAAATGGGCGCGAGAATGTCAAGCCGACTGGTGGGTCAGCACGTAGGACAGACACAGGATGCCACTCCTTGCCTGCAGGCCGTGTGCGCGTCACTGTGAGTTGGAGATGGACACACTCTGCCCCGAGCGATGGACACACACCGGCAGCCACGAGTGCCACGCACCACCTGACTTCAGGTTCCGTCCAAGACATCCATGAACATATGAATGGCCATGTGTCTGTGTGGATGCGATGCAGTGAGCATCGCGGTGGTCGCTGCAAGAATGTGGTCAACTTTCAATACTGGACACCCAAGATGAAATTCGACTTTGCAGAAAAATGTAAGTTAGCTAGTCCGCCAGACACAGACAGCCAGAGCACCTGTGTGTGCGTATGCATCTATCAGGTTCAGTCGTGTGGCCTTGCGGTCCGTTTCAGTGCATCCGCAACTACACAGCCGTGAGTCAACAAAAGGCTGGCATGCAGCCAGGCAGCGATCATTCCTCTGTGTCTGTGTGAGTGACAGAGAGAGAGAGTAGGAGTGTCCTGCTGGCTGGGTGTACACACCGGAGGACGGCAGCTGTGAAGAGCCGGCCGACATCGCGACCGGCGGCAACACATGCGGCATCAAGCGAAGGTCCTTCCTCCTGCTCGATGAGGGCGACAAGCGGACATCGAGCGGCAGTGCAACCCACTGTTCTTTCCGTGCCAAATCGACGAGTGCCCAATCGACTGGAAGGCACCATGGTGAGACAGACACGAGACAAGAGGGAGAAAGGCACTTCATACATTCGTATCTCTGTTCATCAGCCCCGACCAGTGGAGTGAGGCGGCCAGCGTGTTCGCCAAGAGCGGCCGCGTGTGTCGCCCCCCGCCACACGTGCAGGGCAGCAGCAGCACGAAGAAGGGCGTGTGCACCGCTGAGAGAGACTTCACGGATGCCACCGAAGAGGACAGAAGGCAAGACACAGAAAAGGAGACACACACACATTCACGTGCCCGTGTGTGTGCATATGATTCAGGCGCTTTGCGAGTGAGTGTGCGTCTCCGTGGCCGTGTCTCGTGGCTGCTCCATCCCCAACCCCGCCGCCTGTCGCCGGCGTGGCTGTGCGTCGCCTGCCGCCGCGACCTGCCGCCATCGCAGAGAGGAAATCCACAAGGCCAACACCCAAACCAGGCACGACACACACACTCAGGCAAATTGATCATGTCTCCCCCTCGCTGTCCATGTGTGCAGGTCTTCGCGTGTTGGTGAATCGTACCGGCGCTCTGTTCAAAAAGTCGGGCGCCATCCACCAGCAGACGGGCGAGGTGTGGCCTCCCTCACGACGCGGACAGATCGCTCCGCTGAGGAAATACGTCGAGCCAGAGACAAGTAACAAATGGAACAATGAGTGAGTGGGTCGCACAACACAACACGCGCCCTGTGTGTTTGCATATCATCAGTCCCGCCGCCCCGGCTTGTTCCACTGCTGCCCGGCCCGCCCGGCACACCCGGCCGCTACATCGAATACCACCCACCCATTACACGTATGTGACCGGCAGAGACACAGATAGACACTCAGTCTTCCGCTGTGACACGATGTGTGCGTGTGTGCAGCATCCGGAAAGGCGCTTACTCACGAGGAGTACGAGTACGCGCCGGCAGGTTTCTACGGCTATGGCTATCTGCCCTTCCCACACTGACTAAGTGACTGACTGACTGACGAGTGATGCGCTCACGCGAGTGATCGATCGGCCGACAGACAGATGAAGGACAATGAGGTGCAAACACGTCAATGAACCGATGAGTGAATACGTGTATTCATGCATGTTCGTAAGGGTCCATGAATCCATCCATCCATCCCATGGTCACTGTCACTGTCTACTGTGTGTAAGGCTGCATGTACACGTCTTGACCTGGCAGTGCGGGCGGAGCCATGGGCATCCCCTGCTGCTGTGAGTGGCCCCCGAGTGCCCCGCCGCTGGCTATGGCTGCCGCCGCCTGCTGCTTCTGCATCAACTCTGTGCGCTTGTCGTGCGCCTCTTTACACTGCGGGCATGAGAAAGGACAATCAATGAATGAATGACTCGTATCGATCCGATCCGATGCGTCCATACGCACGTACCTTCTTTTCCATCTCAACGAGTTGCTGCCTGAGCTCCATGATCTTGCCCTGTATGAGGGCGTCGGCCGCACCGATCTTACGCAGCTCAGCCTCCTCGTCAAAGTGCTCGACTGACACGCACACGCACACACACACACATCCATTGATCCATCCATTGCTCTCTGGCGTCTGTCTGACTATGCGTGTGTGTCTTACAGTTGCCCTGGAGGGCGTGCTGTGTCGGCGGTCCGGTTGGGCCGGCCATCAGCTTGTCGTAGAACCAATCAGAGGGCTCATGAAATATGACCTCGTCATACGTCTGACGTACGCACACACACACACACGGTGCAACCACCTGGATGAATGAATGGTTGTTGGCTTGCTTGCCTCGTGTGCGACGGTCTCTGCCTCCATTGGGTCTCTGGGTGGCTGCACGTCAGTGCTGCCGTCCTTGAACAACTGCCAGATAGCAGCCAACACACACGCAAACACACACACACGTGCAGGCAGGCGGGCCGGTGTGCCCGGCTTGTCGTCCTACCGACCCGCAGAAAGTGGGTGATCTCGAGGGGCTTCTCGGTCGGGTCCACAAAGTGAATCCGCACGGCTATCTCAAACTCGCCCCACCCGTACTCGGCCACCTGGTAGGGCGGCCGCTCAACCACTAGGAGCACGCACAATCAAACCACACACAGGAACACACCACACGTTTGAGGGCAGATGTCTGCATCTGTGCGTGGCTGCACATGCACATACCTCTCTCAGGTCTGTCGAATGACGAGTGCAGGAGGAAGACGACCTTCTTGATGAAGTATGACAGGTCCTCGTTGGTCGGCGAGCGAAGCAAACACGTCCACTGATGAGTGGCATTGTCCTGGCGCTTGTCGGTCTCCTGAACAAACGAACAGATCAACACACGAATGTGCTACGCGATACGCCGTCCCTCTCATCTGTCTGATCTCTGTCACCTTCTTGGTCATCATGACGGCGTACGTGCCGATGACAATCGGCCGCACCACGTCCACTCCACGCTTCCGGCGCGCCTCGGGACGCATCCCTCACAACGATGGCTACACCAAGTGCAGGAAGGAGGCGGTGGAGAGGGGCAATGTTATAAGAGGCTCTTCCTAATCTCGCAGCTAAGCTCGCAGATTCTGTCCCTCTCCGGCGTCGCGGTGGATCTGATGAAGGGTCTCACTCCCACACCCTCCATGTCATGTGCATGTAATTTGCAATGATTTGCTTTTGTGTTTGCCAGCGGATATGAGTCAACAAGTGAATCTACGCGTGTGTCGCTGGATGAATGGAACGGCACAGCCACTTATCCACAAACCACAGTCGTCACCTTCCTCCCTCCCTCCCTGCCTGTCTGCCTGCCAGCCTGTGCCTGTCAAGGGAATGGCTGCGATGGTATGACGACTTTGTCCCTCTCGTAAGAAATGTAGCCCCGCATGAGCGAGTCGGACATCAGAGACTGTAGAGTGGAACACGTCTGCACACACACACACACACACACACACACACGGACGGACGGACGGACACGGGTGCGTGGGATAGACTAGATGGACATATGCCGTATGGGCAAGTGATGTGCTTTGTACGCACCTCGGCATCGCCCCACTCCTCTCCCTGCGCCTCCACCTGCCACCTGCACACACACACGCAGAAATGCGTCCGCCATGCGAACGGACACATGGATGCATCCGCTGTGCCTACTTGAAGGCGGCAGTGAAGAGGCCGATGGGCAGAATCTGCCGAGGCAGACACACATCCATCCATCCATCCATGGTGTGAAAACATCTGGTGTGTTTGTGTAGGTACCTACCTTGGCTGAGAGCGTGTTGGGTGGCGCCTTGGCCACCTCTCCCAAGTGATACATATACCTGGCAGCATAATCCATCAACACGCAGAGAGACGCGCGGACAGTGGTTGGCAGTGGTGGCTGGGATGGGTGGATCGATGGCGTACACTCGTTGGCAGAGTGTCTTGTGCATCAGTCGCCGCAGGTTGTTGATCAGCAGGTATGTGCCGCTACCCAGACAGGACGCATCCAGCTCGTCACACTGCACCAGACCACATCATGATACGGAATACACACATCTGACACATCGGCGGCCGATGTCACCCGCCCACCACCTACCAGAGCGTCGAATGAGCGAATGTTCCCCTTGCGGACGGCACAGACGAGTTGTTCAAGCAATGGCAGCCTGCATGTGGACACACACAGACGCACAAGTGTGTGATGTCTGTTCATGCCCACACACAGCCACCCACACGCACCCGTATCTGTCGAGCAGTCCTCTGGCTGGCAGGAGGCCTTGGCGGGCTTGCAGGGGGACCAGCAGCATCAATATTGACCTATGTGTATGGCATACACGCACACAACACTTATGAATGAACTGGATTGTGGCTCTTTGGCGTCGCATTCCTCCGTGTGCGCTCACTGAAGGTTCTTCCTGTGGTCCTTGTGGCAGGTGCGCCATGCATACAGCAGATGATTGAGCGCCTGCACACACCGCACAGACAGGGACGGCCCATTCTGTGGCTGCAGGTACATCCCTGTGTGTGTGTGCATACGTCTGTGTGCATGCCCTGCCAGGCAAAGGATTTGGCCAGGAAGTAAGCGCACTGCACGGCGATCCCCTTGGGCACTCCCTCACGGGAACTCAGCCTGCAGGCCCACGCACAGACACATACAGATGGACGCCATGTATGTGTTCTAGTGGTTGGTGGGTTACCGGCCAGCCTGATCCTCCGCACGGACGATCTGGGAGGCACTGGTGCTCGTCTGACCGCACAAAGAGACAGACGGCTTTGAGCATCGACGTCAGATACAAGCAGACGTACCATGAGTGTGCTCTTCATGATCTGCGCCAACAGCAGCTGGTGGCCGGCTCTCTTGCTGGGGAACGGCAGCCGACCTGCACACACACACACACACACACACACAGACATGGATGGATGGATGGTTGCAGACACATGTGTGAGATGCGTGTGTGTGTGTGTTGGTCAGACCTACCTAGCTTCTCCCTCAGTCTGTTGATGTAGACCGACACGTACTCGTACAGCGCACTCGTGTACTGCAGGTCGGCCTGACCACACACACATACACACACACATGAGATAAGTAGATTGTCTTGGTGTCTGCCTGCCTGCCTGCCTGCCTCTCTGTCGACCTACCTGTTTGGCCACCCGCAGTGCGCTCACAGTGAGACGAACCAACACGGGCAGCACCATCTGCACACACACACACACACACACGACATGAGAGGACGGCACAAGACATCTTGTGTGTGTGACTGTGTGCCTATCTGGCACCGCACCCACCCTGTCGTATGGCGTCGTCTCGTAGAACTCAAAGCACTTCCTGCAGACAAGCAGACATTCGTGTCTGTCTGTCGGCCTGTCCATCAGCACACCGACACATCTCGAGACGTACGCACATGACGGACTGCAGCATGTTGTCCACAGCTTGCTCCAGCCGGCTGCATGTAACACACACACACACACACACACACACACAGACAGATGCACACGAATGTCCATGCATCTGTGTGTGCGTACCTTTGCTGCATGTCCCTCATGGCCACAAAGAGCAGCCGCACGCACTGGGCGAACGACTCGCCGCCCTCGGGCACTGACAGGTGCGGCAGCAGAGCCTACACACACACGCATGTATCTTCCCATGGCCAGACCCATGTGAGCAGTCACTCATTGACACACGGTCTTACGTCATCAGGCGCAAATCGGCACTTGGCGACGTCAAAGCACTGCGACAGCGCCTTGCCATCTCTATTGATCAGGGCCTGCTGGCAGGCCTGCAGCCACATGGTGGTCTCTGAGTACTCGGGGCTGCAGAGAGAACACACACACAGCACAGAGATGGAAAGAAACGATCCAGATCAGCCAGCGCCCGGCAATGCGTGTGCTGTGTGTGTGCGGTCAGCCCACCTGACGTTCATCACTCAGAGAGCGAGTGCACGGGTGGGCAACGCCCCCTGCGTTCGAGATCTGCCGATAAGGGCGATCGTTTACACGGAAGCATGGGCGACCCAGCAGCAGCACGTCTGATCTAGAGTCGGTATGGATTTGCTCACGCAAAGACACAAGCAATCGCAGAAACACATGCGCACCATACGGCATGGATGAGGCGACCCCTGAAAGGAAAGGGTGCTTTATCACCGTACGATGAGAAGGTCCGTGAGGCTGCTTCATCTCATGTGGCTGCCGCGATGATGGAGCAACAGCAGCAGCAGCAGCAGCAGCATCCCTTCACGTACATCTTCGTTGGTCGTCGGACCTTCTATCTGCTCAGCCTCACAGACATACTGCGGCTGAGAGCAACCTGCACGTGGCTCAGAGGTCTCTTCAGAGCGGCTCAGCTGAGAGATCGGCTCCGCCACTCGCTCGGGTCACAGGCGGGGCTGCTGGTGCGGTTCGACGATGACCAGTTCGGCGTGCGTGACCTGCTGGTGGCTGTGTGTGTGATGGAGGAGGGAGAATGGGTGGAGATCGGCGAGGTGATTGAGCTGGCGGGGCAGTGCGGCTGCTGCACGCTGCCCGTCATCCTCACAGCAGATGACATCAACACACACGCAAACAAGACGATAAGAAGGCACACACAGAGAGGGGCGGGAGATAACAGAGAGGCCTCATCCCTTCTCTCTCTGTCTGTCTGTATGGTGTGGTCTAGGCGTATGAATCGTTCCCCCGTGTGTTGGCGCAGCTCATGGTGGTCGGCCGCCACATCGACTTCGGTGACGACAGCTGCCTGCGGATCTTCCACCATGGCCACAATAGTGAGGTGCGGGCCATCAAGGACCAGCCCGACTTCCGGCTGAATCTCGACCCGCCCCTCGCTGCCCACCATCTGTATCAGCAGCACCGACAGCAGCATGACCCACCAGTGCGTAGCCGCATCCGCTACAGGGACGCCATCGGCGAATGGGTGTCTCGCGGTCCGACCACCGATGCGTCGGTGTCGTCCTTCGCCAAGCGCAAGATCCTCGACCACTTCTATGGGACTCACCAGATCAATCACACACAGATATCACACAACAGGTGACACACCAATGGCAGCAGTGGCAAGAGGGATGCGTGTTTGATTAGGTGTCTGTGTGTGTGTGTTTGGTTCAGGCGTGTTGGTGGCGGCCGTCTGGATGGCCTCCTCACTCAGTCGCCCCACACACCGGTGGCCGGATGCTCGACGACACTCAGCTGGGGCGGTGGTGTGCGATGGCTGGTGCTGATCAACGGCAGCCACGACTTCGTCGCGTGGATTGTCATTTTGGATTGTGGGGACGGCACCGGTCAGGCCGACGGACAGGCAGCTCTACTGGTCAAATGTCATGTGTTGTTGTCGTCTGTCTGCAGTGTGGGGTTGTGTTCGAACCTCCGAGGCACCTGCGGCTGGTATGCGTGAGGGTGCGCCCTTCAAGTGTCGCTTCGCTGTGACCACTCGGCTGGCCCGTGTGGCGCTGGGGCGAGTGGCGTCATACGTTTTCGACAGCCAAGTAGAACAGCAGCAGCAGCAACAAGATGACGACAGCGACGATGACGATGGTACGGACAGACGCACATTGGTGGGTGGATGGACGATGTGCCTTCACTCTGTGTGTGTGGTGCAGACGATGGTGGCGGTGGTTGGGATGATCTGGATGAGGGCAGCGGAGAGGACAGCGGAGGTACGCAGCCACACGCACGTCGACCTGCATCACATTCGTGTGTGTGTGTGTGTGTGTGGTGCCTTCGGCAGGTGACGGCGGCGTAGCCGAGGCAGAGTGCGGCGACTGATCGATCCATGAGTCAGTACTGGTGGCTGAGTGTGCGTGCCTGCCGTCAGGAGGTATCTTTGGCTGCTGGCTGTTGTCATGCATCCCTGTAGCCGATTCGTGACTCTGTAGACCAGCTGCTGATGCGTTACCGAATGGCTGGCTTGGCTCTGATTCTTGCGTGAGTCGGTCTATGGCTTCGCCCCTTCTCTGTGTGTAGCCCTCCCTCTCTCCCTCCCTCCCTCCGTCTGTATCTGTGTGTGTCTGTCGGTGTGGGTGCGGTCCGCTGTGGGCCGATTTTGATGTGATGTGCTTCGGCCGATGTGGGACTGCTTTGGCTGCATGGCTGGCTGACCTGCCAGATCTCTCTCTCGATGACTGCGTGGTGGAGTGTGTCTGCCTGTGTGTGCCGTGACTGCCGTGATGTCAACTCATTACCATCATGACTGTATCAATTCACGTACGGCCAGCCAGCCACGGCCAGCTCATTGATTGTTACTGTGCGAGCCACTCAGAGAGATATCGAGATCTCCCGGCGGGAGAGCAAACACGCAAAGCATTCAACCATGTTTGTCTTTCCATTATCGTCGACACACACTAACACACATTAGCCATCCATCCGTCCACCGGTGTGCGCTGCCACCGTGCCACCTTCCTGGCGGCCCTGATCGATGGCGAACTTTGTCTAAGCTTGCATTTGACGATCGCTGCAAGAGTTTTTCCCATTGCAAGTGCGCATGAAGGTCGCTGTCATGCTCATCTGAACGAAATGAGTGAATGGATTGATTGGTTGGCGTTTTGATCGATCCTGAAACAGACGCCCAGGCACCGATGGCTGCTGGGAAGCAACGGAATGGCCGCTGGTGTCATCGGACCAACAGACAGAACAATCACATAACTGCAAAAATGGTCTTCCGATGAACAGACGAGATGGTCACGTGTTGAAGTCCCCATGCACAACACAAGTCCACATCGACCCGCTCGCTCCCACACCCCTCCCCCACACACGCAAGAACACACTCACCCACACATGCAGGCAATCAATCCATCCACATGTCTCATCAACACGCTGCCTTTAGCCCATCACCTGTACCGTCTGCCTGTCGTCAAGTCTGCCTGCCTGCCTGCTTGCCTGTGTGTGTCTCCTTGCCTCACTCACAGGCTCGTGTACCCACTGCCGAAGGGTCGCTTCAAAAAGGGCGCCGCGAGCGAGAACCCCGCCCCCTCACCCGCATCCACGAACTCCTCCGTCCTCGTCCGCTCCTCTCGCCCGTCAGCGTACCGCACACGCGTGATGCGGATGATCTTCTGCTTCTCGCCACTACCTGCGCCGCCCTTGCCACCGCCCATCAGGCCATCCGTCGCACCGTACTCATCCGCACGGTTGCTGCCCGGTTTGTTCTGGTTGTTGGCCGGGACGAAGAAGGAGCCGCTCTTCTTTTTGCTGCCGCTGCTGTTAGTGGTAGTGCTTTTGTGTTTGGGGACTCTTAGAGTCGATTTGGGAGGTGGGAAGCGGGCGTTAACGTCGTCTGTTTCTTGCTGGTGGAAGGAGGGGTCTTCAGTATCCTCTGATGGGACGGCGTTGTATTGGGCCGATCGCCGCCAGCCGCCCTCGTGGAAGGGGGACGGTCGGTCTGGCGAGCGGCGGTTGCCGAAGGGCTGCCAGCCGGTGAATTGGTCCATCATGTCAGCAAATGGAGACGAAAACCTGCATGAATGAAAGGAGGGAAAGATATGACAACAGCAAGACTCCTTTCTGCAAGGAAGAGGCTTACATGCCCTTCTTGAGGGCTGCCCCCTCCTCCATGGCGTTGACCATGCCCCGCATGTCATCGAAGAAGTCAGCAAACGGATCGCCCCAGAAGAACTCCCTGCACACGTAGAACAACCAAGTCAACAGAAGTGGACCCGACGGAAAGGCAAGACGCAAAGCCCACCGGAAGATGGCCTCAGCATCAGCGAAACTGAAGTCCGATTTGAAGAACGGATGCTGCGCGTTGCCGAAGGTCCACTCCATCCTGCTACCGCCCCTCATGCCTCCCGGTGCCCAGGGCGGCTGAGGAGCCGACGGCATTCCTTCGGGCTCGCCAAAGGACGGGTGCGACGTGCGGAAGGGGTTGGCGGTGTTAGTGTGGTTGGTGGTGCTTGTCGGAGGCGGCTCCTTCTGCCCGAGGTCGTATCGTCGCCGCTTGGTTTCGTCAGAGAGGGTGGCGTACGCCTCGCTGATCTGCTTGAACTTCTCGGTGGCCTGCTGGCGTCGCTTCGGGTTCTTGTCGGGATGCCACTTGAGGGCCTGCAGGCAGCGCCACCCACCCCAGCCAGGAACAGGAGTATGAAGGAACGTGTGTATATGGTCAGTTGTGCGCGCGTACCAGCTTTCGGTATGCCTTGCGGATGTCGTCGAGGGAGGCCGATGGTGCCACCTCCAGCACGTCGTAGAATGACGGCGCCATGATGAGATCCCCAGATTTGAGACTGCCAAGGGGGGGCCGGCCCCCAGATGCGAGCTCAGCCTGACTCCCCTTCAGATGGAGCGGCAGGCAGCACGCCGTCAGCACATCCTCTTGTACGCCTTGCTCTTCACTGTCTTCTGGGTGTAAGCATGCTTACACGGCCGCATGTGCAATGATGCACTCACTGCTTGTGTCTATGTGTTCTCGGCAGGTGCGTGCAGAAGACAATCCCGGCAGCGTTCTACGCGCCCTATCTGGCGACCAAAGTGAAGGCATCTTCACTCGGCATCGGTGAGCAAGAGGCCGTAAGACACGCAATTTGCATCCCTGCATAGATCTACCCGCCTGTGACACGCACCAAGGTGTTTTGTTTGCGTTCTATCCGTTCGTCGGATGCCTCTTTGCCCCAGGTGATCATCAGTCTTTGCTGCACACATTCGCTGATGGCAATGTCTGTCGTTGTGCTATGTGTTGATGCAGTGAGCGGCCGGATATGCATCCGTTTCGGGCCGACCATGTGCCTGTGTAAGCTCTGCACGCGGCTCATGGGAAATAGGGACCGACCAGCAGGTCACCTCCTCTGGTTGTGTGTGTGTCGTCAGGTGTGAGCCTGGCGGTGACGATTGTCGGCAACGTCCTCCTGGCCCTGTCGACGAAATACTGGCAGAACTTCGCGCTGCGGGGCATCCTGGGGACGTCATCCATCGTCTTCACCACTGCTGTCTACTCGCTCTGCCCGTTTCTCTTCCCCACCAGACTCACCATCGTCATTGGCCTCGTTGGTAACCAACTCAGCCACGCAAGCACACACACACACACACAGACATATACACGTACATTGCTCGTTTCAGAGACCGCGGTGGGCATCGGTTCGGTGACGGGCAAGTGCATAGGAGGCTTTTTGTACAGTGCCGGGGGCTTCCCGCTCCCCTTCCTCTGCCAGGCAATTATCCTCTTCCTCTGTCTGGCCCTCTGCATGAGATATCTCCTGGCGGCCGGCATCCAGAGCAAGATCAACGCGTCCATCGCGGCTGACGATGCCGCCGCACCACAGCGGCAGCGGATGTGGAGTGTGGATGGCCGGGAGAGGGGCATGTCGGATCTTCTTGATGGCGGAGAGAGGGGTGCGATGGAGACGCCGGGCTTCAAGGGCATCGAGGATGAGCGGAAAAGGGAAAGAGGTCAGTCATCCGATGAGCAGAGCTGTGTGTCCGGTCGGTTCCATCCATTGTGTGGCATATGGTATGTCAGAGCGTGACATCGCTCATGGGCAGTCATCCTCCGGCTGGATCCATCGCTCCACGACCCTGCCCCCCGAGCCAGAGGGTGACCAGTCGATCAAGACCAATCCCAGCGACCTGTCCACCACCACCCCCCTCTCGCTGCCAGCGCTGCAAGACAACGAGGGATACATTGCGGTGAGGCCCCGAGTCTCGGATATGCATGTGGATCTCGTCTGGTCTGCTCTGGTCTGGTGCATGCAGGACCTTCGTCCACAGACACTCGGCCACCCGGACGACCCCTCCTTCTCCCCCACCGACAAATCCTCCCTCCCCGCCGAGAGCCCACAGGCCATCAACCAGGCCAACCAGCAGCAACCCAGCTCTCCCGTCCCCTCCCATGACGGCGGCGCGCACCTGCGGCCCCGCAAACACCACAGGCGTGGCCGGATTCTCTCGGGCGCCTCATCTGTGTGCACCGCCACACCCGGCACAGGGCGGCGTGCCGACCGGCAGTCGGGCAAGAGGGGCGGCAAGAGGGGCCGGCATGGCGAGGGAGCTTATGGGTCGAATGTGACCTACTGGGACATATTGTCATGGAGAGTGGTCATCACGCTGGTGGCCATCTTCCTCAACAACACCAGCTACACGTTCTATGATCCCGTCTTCCAACCACGCGAGAACTTCTATCTAGGTGAGCGGAACGTACACACACGGACGGGGAAGGCACATCGACCGCTCTCCCTCCCTCCCTCCCTCCCTCGTGTGTGTGTGTGTGTGTGTGTGTGTCGCTCAGGCCCCCTGCCCAACTGGCTGTTCGGCCTTCTGCTCGGCCTGCAGTCGGGCACATACACTGTTGGGGCTCTTCTGACTGGCAGGCAGGCGCAGCGGTCGCCGATGTATGCCCTCTACACGACGGCGGGCTTCGTCTTGCTGATGGTGGGTTACGTCTTGCTGGGACCATTTCCCTTCCTGGAGAGTGCCGGCATTGTGACTGATCACTCGGTGTCGGGATGGATCGCATTGGTGAGGACACACGAGATATATATGGGGAGAGATGTGGAAGCACGTGTGACTGTCTGTCTGTCTGTCCGTGTGTGTCATGTGCGCGTTGCGTGCTGTGCAGCTGCTGGCCCTGGCCTTGATACCTGTGGGCAATGCGGTAAGCATACGGTACACGCGCAATCGACCTGAAGCGACGTGTCCCGTCCCACTGTGTTTGCGTGTCAGTTGGCGTTCATCCCGACCATCCCTCTGCTGCACCAAGACGTCGATCATCAAGGGCCCGTGGCTAAGGAACTGGTGAGGCTCAGAGCTCGCCCTCTCCCCTCCCTCACCTGTCTGTCCCTCTCTTGGTCTCTCTCTTTCCTTCAGGCGACCTCCCTGTGTGTGTGCTTCATGAGCCTAGGTGAGACTTGCGGTCCCGTTGTCGGAGGTGCTCTGACCGACATCCTGCCATTCGAGTGGGCGTGTGTCGTCATGGGGGGCCTTTACACGGCTTTCCTCGCCCTCTACATTGTCCTCAAACAGCCGTTTGGAAAGCTGCCGACGTGAGCAGGCGAAGAGGGCTGGGCGACAGAGGAGTGCGTGAGCAATACGTGAGCACCTGGGGTTGTGCCTCTGCAGGTTCAGAATGATCGTATCGGCCCCTTCTGGCCGCCAGGGAGAGCTCGCCGAGTGAGAGATGACACGCAATGATGCACACACACACTTGGACAAGAGAGATAAGCCTTTGCGCCTCGTCTGTCGCTCAGGCCATTGCTGGAGGAGGGCGGTCTCCGTGCTGGTGCTAGTGGGGTTCCCCTGAGCCCGGCGCTTTCGAGCCGGTCAGTTCGGACCTTGACGGACTTGCTGGGACACAAAGACCCTCTCAGACTGTTCCCATACGCCCGCGAACGACTCGGCAGCGAGGTACATGACGCCACAACCAGCAAGTGAGTATCTCAGTGTCCACGGTGTGCGTGTGTGCGCAGGTCGGGACCGTTGGACGCGAGACGATCTTTTCGGGCGTCACGGCGCTCTCACGCGCATCGTTCGTCACCGCCCTCTCCCACCCAGCATCAGCCATCGCTGCAGAGCTGCCATCCACCGGGCTGCTGCCGTTCTCCAATCCCGACCTCCTACACGCCATCACGTCCGTCAACGCAGCGGCCGCCTCCCAGCTGCTGATGGCCGACATTGCTCTGGAGGACCCCAGCGAGTCGGGGGACCTCGCCGACGAGCCACACGACCGATTTGCGGGATTCACGCTGGACGACGAGGCAGATGGTGTCGAGAACACATTGCCCTCTGCCGAGGGTGTGGATGCGCCAGCTGCGCCACCTGTGTTTGAGAGGGAGGTGACGCCGCAGCCACTGCCGCGGGGGCCGAGCATTGGGGGTGTGGTGCTGGATCCGATAGACGAGAGGCGGCCGCTGGCGGACGAGATGCTGCAGTCCCTGCCGCCTTTGATGATCGACGAGGGCGGTGCGGGGAGCCCTCAGAGGGCCGCTGGCAGGGAGGCGGACGACAGATGCGGCGTTGGGGATGAGAGCGATAGGGAGAGGGAGAGGGGAGCGTAGATCAGTAGAATTTGTGTGTGTTGGGTGTGGCTATGCATTTTCTGGTTTTTATCGGCCGATGGCTTTCTGTCAAGTGCATCGAGATCGGTTGTTGTTTGTTTCTTGGACAAGGCCCACGTCAGTCACGTTGTGTCGATATGATATGGACGCATGTGCGTGTCAGCGTACACACACACACGTCATTCCAACGTGCTCGCTTACCGATCGATCGGATGGCGCATTTTTCTGCCTTCCATCCATGCCCTCGTGCCGTGCATGTGCATGTGTGGGGGTCTCAATTTGGAGATGCGACGGGGAGGCGCTCTGCTGTGGCAGGGCTGTTCGCGTGTGTGTGTTGTCTGTGTCTGTGTCTGTGTGTGTGTCTGTGTGTGGCTCTCTGTCGCTCTTTCAATACGTGTGCCTGTCTGGATGTTCGTGTCGGTGTGTCGGGCCGCCGCAAAGCTGCGGGTATGCGGCACGACGTGGGATTTTCATCGACATTCGTGGGCGGCCATTTTCTAACCGCTGGCATGCAATGCACTAGTGTTTCTCAAGTGGTCCATCGATCGGCAGGCGCAACTGCCGACGAGATGACGTGTGGGGCCGACCTGACTTTCTAGCATGACATGATGGCATTTATGGGGATGAAACGAATTTTGTTGTCGATGGCTGAATGGCTGGCGAGGCTTTCTGGATTGACTGGCTTTCTGATTATATTGACTGGCGAGGGAGGCTGCATGCGTTGATGTGCACACATTTCCAAAGGGGTCCGCACCCACACACCCACACAAGCATTGAAAAATGATGTCATGAACACGATGGATGGATGGATGGATGGACTCAAATGCATGGCATGGGTACACGTGGGTCAATGATGCAGAACACGCAGCTGGCAGGTCGGCAAGCCACTCTTTTTGTCTGTAGCAGCAGTGCATGCTTCCGCAACAGGCTGTTGGAGACTCGTCATTGATACCTCTTCGCTATCAACGACAAGACGGCAAGCGCTCGAGTGTGAGCATGTCACGCCACAACCATCGAGCAGCGCACGTGTGTCATCCACAGGGCAATCATCACGCTGCCCGATTGCCCGATGTCCGACCGCGCCGTCCACCGCTATCTCAATGGGCCAGCCACGGCCCACAGAGACAGCGATAGACACCGCTTTCTGACATCAAGCCATCAGACAGCAGCAGCATGGAGCCACCCACCGTCAATGCGATGCGATGCGATGAGGAGAAAGCAAGGAAGGAGCACGGCATTGGCCTCCCTCCCCCTCCCTCCCTTCTTGACCTTTGCAGGTGCGTGTGTGAGCCACATCTCTCTACCTGTCTGTCTGTCTGCTGTCTGTCTATCTAGCTTCGTAATCAGTACAAAGCACAGCCATGCGCGAGCCACTCACGCGCCCCGGCAACCAATCCCTAGGAAGTCACTGTTTGTCGACCCACCCCATCCACCTACCTTACCCGACCCGCACACAAATAGCTGACCATTGCCCACCTCTGCCTCCCTCTAATTACACCATAGGCGGACAGAGAGGTCGGGTCGTCACCAGGCACCTTGTCTGCGACGACAGCCAGCAGGGCAGCAGGGCGTCCACACGGAAATGAGAAAAAGAAAGCGAAACGCGCGATGACGGGCTGTGTGACATTGCTTGCGGTCGTCATCGGCTGGCAATCCACATGAGGAGGAAGAAGATGAAGAGGAAGAACCCCGTGATGCCCAACACCACATAGACTGACACAACAACACCCACGCACACGCGCGCGCGCACATACACCAGGTCACACAATGGGCAGTGCAATGGCAGTGGTTGTGTGTGCTGGTGCAGTGTTGCTGACCTGCTCCCTGGTGTATGTGTCTGTTGGACTCCCTCCGGGCACGCCTCTCCTGACCCTTCTCCTTCTTCTCCCTACCTGCCAAGAACACACACACACACACACACACACACACAGCGTCCATATCGGTCTGCACCGTGCTGCTGTGGCGTCTGTTCGTTGCCTACCAGCAAGCTGCCGTGCCATCCTGCTGTAGTGGCTGCGAGGCTCCTGTCAGTCAACTGCGATGGTGATCTCGTTGATGTGGTCCTTCCAAATCGCTCAGGGGCAAACGCTGACGTCTTGGCTGACCTCCCTCGGCACCGACGCTCACACGTCCGTCCACGTCGTCCTTAGGGTGAGTGAAACGTAAAGTCCATTGACCTTCGCAGGATGGACACGCTCATTCGTCTCTTCACCAGCCTCCCAAGCCGCAGCTTCATCTTGTTTCTCTCTACTCTCGTTGGCCTTTCATACGCGTGGGGAGATGACAGATCCTCGGTGGCATTCGCGCCGCCGCCATCTGCTGTCCGCGAGGCGACTTTGTTGAGGAGGAGGCAGAGGGACAGAAGCAGGAGCGGCGTGCGGCGACATGCACTCGCTGATGTCTTTCGCTCACTGGCCGGACCGGCTGTGCCTTCATCGTCGTCGGCCTCGAATGACGCAGCGCAGCGCGTCGAAGTCATCACCTTTGACCTGTAAGTCGGCGATGGATCGGCGCCATACATGGCCTTCGAGTATGTGTGTGTTTGTGTGCGCGCGTGCAGTGATGACACTTTGTGGACGGCGAACCCCGTTCTCGACTCGGCCAAGGACCGTCTCGAGGCGTATCTCGACCGCGAATACCCCCGCATGGGGCGGTGGCTGTCGCAGTCCTACGGGTCGATCGACGACCTCATGCGTGCCATCTACCGGCGCAAGCAGAAGAGGGACCCCAGGCTGGCCAATGTCGTCACATACCTCACGCGGCTGAGGAAGGAGGCACTCAAGGAGGCTGCCGTGAAGACGGGATATGAACCAAAGGTGAATAAAGAGCAAAGAAAGATAGATCACACACGATGCGATGCGTGTGTCATGAACGTGTGTGTGGTGTGGTTTCGGTCAGCTTTTGGTGGATCAGGCTTTCCAAGTGTGGTCCGATGCGCGTCACGACGTGTTGGAGTTCCTTCCCGACGGCACCCTGGAGACCCTTTCCTCCCTGCGGTCGACTGGCTACCGCATCGGGGCCATCACCAACGGCAACGCGCGGACGGAGCGCATAGAGGTGCTGAGTGAGTATTTTGACTTTTGCATCAACGCCGAGGATGTGGGGGCCTCCAAGCCTAGCAAGAAGGTCTACGAGGCGGCCATGAGGGTGGCGGGATACATGGTCAGCACACACACACATACCGACAGATGTCGCAGAGATGGATTGTCTGCGTGTCTTGGCTGGCTGGCTGGTTGGTTGCAGCGTTCTCCCGGCGACCGTTGGGTTCATGTGGGTGACGATTTGTCAGCTGATGTGGTGCCGGCGAAGCAGCAGAGCTGGCGGACCATATGGGTCACGGGGCTCCGGGGAGAGGTCAGTGAGAAGATGACAACAGAGACCATGTGTGGTTCATTACGTCGACCTTCTCTTGCTGGGACTCTGTGCGCAGGAGTCGCCCGCATCGTCATGGGAGCCCAAGCTGTATCGGCTAGACTCCGACAAGAGGCGGCTCATCGACGCTGAGGTCCGCACCATCGCCGACGTGCCCCCAATACTCGACATGTGAGCAAAGCCATGCATCGCCACCAAATTGTTCCTACACACATTGGTTCATGTGTTGTCTTGCCGTTCAATCAGATGGGAGGAGGAGCAATCGGCCGAGGGGCAGCGCAACATACCGATAGAGGGCGCCGATGCCGACGAGAGATCTGCTCACGCGATGCGGCAGCAGGCGACGACGACGGCGGCACAGCAGGTGGCCGCCTCATAAGGGATGGATGGACACTGGAGTTTGGCGGGACCGGTAGATTGAGACAGACGTCCCGAGTGGAGTTTTTGTGTCGTCTGAGAATGAAGAGAGGCAGACAGACACAACAACCAAGGCCCCC
>CDMY01000398.1:65578-83122 GCA_001179505.1 Vitrella brassicaformis | reverse complement strand
GGGGGGGGGGGGGGGGGGCGGGAAAAGGGGATCCTTTCTTTTATCGGTGCACTGCATGCGTACACATTACTTACTTAGACACGTACCCCCCTGCACAGATTACTGTGCACACAACACAACACACGTCCACACACATATATAATCCAATCATCCCACGAGCACCGCAGTCCAGTCCAGCGTTTGAGGACTGACTGGCCGGCTGGCTCGTCAATCACCGAGATTGATGGATGCTTTTTTTGCCGGGTGTAGCCGAGCAGACCAGACCAGAGCCAGCCCTACACACGTACACGGACACACACAGACAGGCAGGCCTCTAAGCCAGGCCGTCCGTCGGTTTGTTTGATGCATGGCTAGATGGCTAGATGGGTGGGGTGGATGGATGTGTCGTGAGCGGATGCTGTTTTGGTCCTCTCGCCACTTTCTCCCCTGCTTGAATGCCTTTCCGCCCGCCCGCTCCCTTGTTTTCTACGGTAGCATCTGCCCGCCCACCTGCCTGCTTGAATGCCTGGCGGCCCTCATTTTATCGGAGAAGGACCCGAACAGCCATTTTCGTTTGTGTTGCTCTGCTTGATTGTTGCGTTGCGAAGTGCTTGTTTGTGCTGAGAGAGGTCTTCCCTCCTCCCTCTCTCCCTACCTACCTATGTCTCGTCTCCCTGTCTGTCTGCAGCCTGTCTGTGGCCTCCCTCCCTGCCTGCTAATGTCGATACTTGATGCAGGTACGCTGTCGTGTGGTGTGGATGATGTGGGGGTGTACGCTCACTTGACGGTCTCTCTGTTGATGCTGATGCTTCGGTGCGTTCATACAGACACACATACATACATACCTGCATTTGTGGCAGTGAGTGAGGGGGAGGGAGTGAGGGGGAGGGAGGGAGAACATCAGCCGACACACACATCATCAGGTGCAGCGTAATTCCCGTTGAGGCAGACGTGCGTGCGTCCGCTGTCTGTCTGTCTGTCTGTCTGTCTGAGTGTCTGTCAGTCTGTCAGTCAGTCTGTTGCATCCTCATCACAGTGTGGATGGGTGCATCGGGTGCGGGGCAGGGCAGCAGACAGGGAGGGACGGCACACTCGATCGCTCGCCGTCTCGCTGCCTTGGTCGATGTCCAATGATATATAAAAAGAAGTATCTCTCACTCTATCTCTCTCTACGTGTGTGTGTCAGTCTGGCCGTTTGTGGGCGACTTCCTGATGTATGTTATGTTTCTATGTGGGAGGGGCTATTTGTATTCATGACCTGAGTGAGTGAGGGAATGACCCTTGCACCCAGCACCCATCTCTCCACACACACACCCACACACAGACGCACTATTGGTGGCGAAAGATTTGATGCCAGCTCTGCCCCCTGCTCGCGTTTTTGAATCGACCGACCGAGGGGAATCGATACAGTGAAGTGCATAGCTGGATGGATGGATGGATGTGTGACGACGTGCTGTGTAAGAGTGAGGGGCGCAAGTCTTTCGCCACATTGAGACACAGACAGACTCAGTCCAGACAGACAGACAGACGGACAGACGGACGGACCAGCCCATCTCCCCAGCTTCCCCCCCCAATTCACTGCATGCGTGCATGTGTGCGGGCGCGCCCGTCTGCCTGCCTGCCTGCCTGCCTTTGTGCATCCCTGATGGTGACTTCTGTGCGTCGCCTGTGCGCCTTAATTGAGTGTGTCTGTCGGGTCGAAAGGAAGAGGGGGACACAGCACAACACATTACATCACACCGGAGCACCGAGGATCACACGAACACACAGGCAAGGGCCGTCTGGTATGAAGGAAGATAGATAGATAGATAGATGGTCGAGTGAGCGTACACTTGCCGTGAGGGACGTGAATGCGATGCGTTCGTGCATAGATGGAGAGAAGGAAGATTTGTCGCCATCTGCCGAGAGAGAGAGAGAGATATAGGGAGGGAGCGAGGGAAGGAGGGGAGAAGGGTCGTGTGGGTGTCGTGTTGTGTGTGGTGTTGTGTGTGTGTCGGGTTGGGCACGACGAGCGGACTGACGACCGCATCTGTCCGTCGTCACTCCTCTCGACATTTTACTTTCGATGCTTTGCTGTGGGGTGACTGACGTGTGTGGGGTGACGTGGGGGGATGTGTGTGTGTACCATACGTCAGTACGGTACATAGAGAGAGAGAGAGAGATCCTGACTACGCTAGGCCCTCCCATCTCTGTCTCTGTCTCTGTCTGTCTGTCTGTCTGCCTGTCTGACGGATGCGCACAACACTCCTGCGCACAGACGGGCCGACCGATGGATGGAAGAATGGATGGGGAAGGGCCGACTCGACTTGTTCGTGCGTGCATGGCCTGAGAGTGAGGAGCTGGCAAAGTGCGTGCATCGGTGTAAGTCCGTCAACTGAGGGTATAAGGGCACTCACTCATTCCATCGGGGACACAATGGACGCACGGAGGGACGGACGTGATTCGTGTGCGGCGTCTGTCTGTGGGTGTGGGGATGGGTGGGGGCATACGGGGCGAAGTGTGGGGGGGTACTTACTGACTTCATCGTTCGCCGTCCTTTCTTACTGACTGACTGACTACTCTCTCTTACATGATCCCTTCATTCCTTCATGGTGGCCGTGCTCTGCCTGCTGGTCGGCAAGCGCGGGGGTGGGGTGGTGTGGTGTTGTGTGAGGGCGCGTCTGTGCATATAAGTGGATACCTACCTACCTACCTGGCTGGCTGTCTTTCGGCTCTGGAAGTTATTGTGCTGTGTGTGCACGTTCTCTCTTCAGCTACCTCTCCCCACACCTCCATCTCTGTCTGTCTGTCTACTGCCTTATTTGTGCCTCCCTTGTGTGTGCGGATGTATGTGTGTGCATATGTATGTGTGTAAAGGGACCTCACTCATTCCTGGGGCTATTTCTCTGTTCATTCGTTCATTCATTCATCGATACGTGGGGGAAAACTTACTATGCATGGGGGGTGGGGTGGGGTGTCTGCGGCCGCTCGTGTGCATATTCTCTCCGTGTCGCAAGTTCTCTCATGCTAGCTACAACTAAGCAATGCGTCCGACACCACGTATCACGTCACATCACGCTTTAAAAGCCAGCCAACTCAGTGGGGGGCAGTGAGGGGGTGGGGGGTATCGTGCGAATGCGTATGTGCATGTCTGTGTGTATGTGTGCGTGTGTGTGTGTATTTGTGGCGATTTTTAACACCCACACATGACGTGCCTCGGGTTTATCGGTCGATTGCAATGAGTATATGGATGAGATGGGACAGAGGCGAGAGAGGGAGGGAGAGAGAGAGCGCTGCTTATTTACGTCGTCGCGAAGCGCTCAGGCGCTCAGGCAGGCAGGCAGGCAGGCGGGCGGGCAGGCACAGGATACACACACATAGCGAGAACAGCAGACCGGACACGCAGAGCACCGCCGATTAGATGACGGACGGACGGACGGACGGACGCATTTAAGCGCATGCACATGCTGATGGATGGATGGATGGATGAGTTGTGGGTATCGACACATGGATAGATGGATGGATGGAGGGGTGGATGCATGGGTGCCTGCCTGTCGGTCGGTCGGTCGGTCGTGGCCTGCCTGCCTGGCTGGCCTGTCAGATTGATTGATCGCCATGCACCGCACCAACCCTTTTCCATCCGATGGATCCCCCTGTGCATAACTCTCTTCTCTCCCTCTGTGTGCTGTCTGTCTGTTGTGTGAGTGTGAGTGTGGGCGTCAGTGTGGGAGTGAGTGATTGTGGGTGGGTGGGTGAGAGGTTGGTTCCTCTCGGTGTGGTGACTGACTGACTGGGTGGGTGAGTGAGTGGTGCGGTCGGTGACTGATTTATGGACGTCTGTCTCAGTGAGTGAGTGAATGTGTGACGTACGTAAAGTGTGACGCGACCGACTGACTGACTGACATGCCATTTGCCATCTTCCTCCTTCCCTGCCGGGCTCACCTACGTCGATGCCATGGCATCCCTCCATCCATTTGATATGGCTGACTGCATGACACACGAACGAACAGACGGACACTGTGCATTGCAATGGCGGCTGTTATGGTATGGGTGTGTGTATGTGTTTGGTATGTGATGCGGCCCGTCCCGTTGACCGAGCGAGCGACCGACTGAGTGCACGCACAAGTTAAGCCAGCCAATCTGTGAGTGAGTGAGTGAGTGAGTGCAGGCCAAGATGGATGGATGGATGGATAGATGGGACTCATTCATTCGTTCCTTCGTCATGATGTCCGTCCCCCTGTCTGGATGTCCGTCCGTGAATGATGCAATCATTGCATCCTTACATGTGCACGTGTCCTCCAGACATCAGACAGACCAGACAACAAACACCATACCATTACAAGTATTGATTGATTGAACCAATGACGTCAGGTCAGGCAAAGAGCCGAGAAATCCACACGACAGCCACGTGTTGTGTACACCACCCAGACCACACAAGAATACAGCACCACATGGCAGTCGGCCACACGAAGACAAGGCTCAGAAACCGGAAAAAGACAATCGCGCCGCGCCCAGACACAAGACGACGGCCACATGACAAATAGGCCACCCACTGAGTGCCATCCTGCCTCTCTCAATCAATCAGCACTCAACACCAAAAAGACAGCACAGCCGCCTTGCACACACACATCAGACCGCTGCGACGAAAAAGAAGCCGAGAATGCGATCTATAACACTATCTATGCTTTGGGGAGCCCTTTCCTCTTCTTGCTGCCCTTCCTGCCGAGGACCAGCTTCTGAACGTAGGGCTCGTGCACGGCTCGCACACCTTTCGGCCAGCCTGCATGCGCACCACACAAAGCCACACATGCACATACACGTGTACGAGTGCCTTCCGTCGAGAGCAGTCGGTCGCCCCCCTCCCTCCGCCACTCACCGTCCTCGAGGATTTCCCACAGATCCCTCCCAGGGCTGCAGATCCACCTCTCAGACCCATCCCTCCGGTCCTTGTCGTGCAGCTTGTGGATGCGCGGCGAAATCAACACCCGCTATCCCCATTTTCCCTTTCTCTTGAGGGTGAAGCCGATCCCAAAGCTTTTCGTCCAAACATATGTTGGGCGCAAAGGACGAAATGCTGCAGCCAACACGAGCCAACCCACACACACAGACGGGAGACCACAAGTGATTACGCAGGTACGTACCGATGTGTATAGAGTACCCACCGTGCTCGAGCTTCGCCCAGTGCTGTCTCAGCAGCCGTGCGGTGCGGTAGTTCTTGGTCCACACCCACTTGCGGGCGGAACAGCGGGAACTGCTTCTTGAACACACCTTCCGCCTCTTGTAGGCGTTCTTGACGCTCGCGCTTTCACTTGGCTTTGAAGCGAGCATGCTCCTCCCGTTTGAGAATCCTACGACGCGCCGCCTCCTTGGCCGCCTCTTGCTTGCGCTCGGCCAAGGCTTTCTTTCTCGCCTCGGACCGCCTCTGAGCAGCGGCTCTGTGGGCCCTGTCCTGCTCCACCGGCAGAGGCTGACAGGCGTCAAACAGCACAGCACCAAGCTGACTGTGAAAGTTCGATTCCTCGTTGCTGTGCTTTCTCTCACCTTCCCCGAGCGGAGTTCCATGCCAACCCAGAGGGATGTAAAAGCGCCTAGTATTGTGCCGGCCGCCTTCGGCGGCCGTGGATCCCGAGGAGCTCGAGCTGGAGGTGGTTGGTTGGTTATTGTGTGGTGGAAAGTTAATAAGGCTGATAATCGGTTGCGGTTTAGGGTTTAGGGTTTGATCGAATTTACTATGCTCGCGAGATACTGTGCCGCGCGGCTCGACAAGCACACCGTTCGAACCACCAGCGGGCGCTTGACATCGTCATGAAGCCGAAAAGGAAAAGTGCACCTTTAGGGTTTCTGAGGTTTAGCTAGCAGTCTCACAAAAGCTCGCGCTGAGCCGAGGAAAAGGCGTCAAACGCATGACCGACCGACCGGGCTTCAGAGCAACGCGCCGAGGGGCAGAAAACAACGCAGGTGTGGTGAATGGAATGGCATTTCGTCACACGCTTCCCGCCTGTTGATGTCTGTGATTACATTCATTGCAGCTCGTGCCTGAGGTGTGGTTGTCGGAGGCTGCGTCGCTGTGAACAGCGCATCTTGCTTTCCGTGCTGCCTGGCTGCATTGTCTCATCCACATTCAGCACACAACATGGGAGGTGCGTTGGCCACACTACACACAGCACACGACACAGCTGCACATTCCCTGCGGGTCACACGGTGTTTGTCTCTGTTCATTCTCAGGCTTGTTGTCCTGTTTTTTCTCCCGCAAGCCGGCGCTTTCGTTGGATTTCCTGGATATTGCTCCCACTCCAAGCACTCCAATCCCGGAAGATGCCGCCACTCGAAAGCTCGCCAAGGGTCTCAGGAATGGCACACTCACTCTGGAGAGGGCCACTCAGCTGCTGGAAGGAGGAGCCGACGCCAAGTTCATCGCGACCTATCGGATATTTGAGGAGGACTACAGCCTCGTGCAGCTGGAGTCAGAGAGCCTTATTCAAACGGCCGTCGAGCACCACAGGACGGCTGACAGTCTGGACATCATCCGGCTGCTTCTCGAGAGAGGCGCTGACATCAACTTCAAGGGCTGCGCGTTCGGCCCCCCTGTCGAGCTTGCCATTATCCGTGGCCGATATGACGTCGCCCAGATGCTGCTGGATGACCCCGATCTCGATCTCAAGGCTGCGGGTCCGCTGCTGTGGCGTGTGGCCTTTTATCCACTCGACGGCAGTGTGTCGTCTGCCGAGAAGCTCAGGATGGCTAAGAGACTGGTGCGAATGGGCGGGAGGGCCGCCATCTTGTTCGACGCCCCCGCGTATGAGCTTCCGCACAGAGACTGCCACCATCCCACGGCCTTGCACAGCTTCTGTGCCCACCCCCTTGCTGACCTTTCTTCACAGCTAGACCTCATGGATTACCTCATCCGCAAGACCGGCCGGTGCATCGTCCACGATGCAGAGCCATCCACTGATCGCACCCCCCTCTACTATGCGGCCCGGTCAGACAGCACTGATCCCTCTGCGCTTCGGCTGCTGCTGCGCAACGGAGCGTCGCTGAGGGGCGGTTTCAGGCCGCCATTGGTGCCTTTATGGATGAACTTTGGGGGGGTGGAACCACTGGATACATGGAAACAAACGCGGCTGCGGGCGGCATACCGTGACTATCTGCAGCATGACCTGCCGATGCAGGTCAGCATCGCCGTCAAGACCGCCCTCCTGCCCGCACGGGCGACCGCGCCCCTGCTCGATGACGTCACTCATACCATCGAGGCGCTCATCGGCGTGGGCAGCCCGCCCACTGCCTGCATTCCCATCGGCGAGCGGCTCTTCAGTGACCGCATCAACGGGCTGGTCGACGGCTACCTGTCTGCGGCTTACAAGTGCATTCGGCAGGCCAGCAGCAGGAGCAGCAGCAGCAGCAGCCGGGAGGGCATGTGTTGGGGGCTTGGCGATGTGCTGCAAGAAGTTAACGAGGCAGCCAGGGAGGAGGGCTGGCGATTCGGAATCGAATTATGAATCAACGAATCGTGCCGAAGTGACAGGTGAGCAGCGGAAATGGGGAGTAGAGCGCAGAGCAAAGGGGACGAAACATTCGTGTGTGCATCTCTGTGTGAATCTCCCTGACGTCAGTCTGAGTGTTTGTATGGCTCCGAGATTGATTTTCCATGTGATGCTGATTGAGAGGCTTTTTTGTTGGGACAGACAGCGATTCTTTATCAATGTGTCCACTCATGTGTCGTTCTGTATAGTATGGACGGCTCACGACTGACTGAGCGGTGTGGTCTCTTTTGTACGTATGCGGCGCCCGGTGTGTGCGCGTGTGTATGTGTGACATTTTGGATGCGAGTGACGTCACCGAGGCATGATGGTCCGTAATCGAACCAATGTGCAGACGCATGATGCCGTTGCCAATGACATTCAGCCACCAGCCTTCGACACACATTGCACAATAGCTGCAGCCCAGCTGGGACAGACAATCAAGGTTGTCATATCTATCTCACAGTCAGTCCTCATTACGTACGCAGTGCCAAAAATGCACACCAACACAACCGACCGACACAGCCCACTGCGCAACCATGAATGGCATCGATTACACTGCCTTGCCCGTGTGTGAGACCCAGCCATGGCGTGGCAGCCGGCAACTGCGTTCACTCATCCACTGGGTCGGTCACTCACCGGCCGTCGTCTTGGTGCATGTGTGCGTCGTGGTCTGTGGGGTCGACCTGCGGCACCAGGAGAGGGTCTGCCGTTTCATGCTCGTCCTGAAAAGGACAAGAAAAGGCAGACGGGCAGACAGGTGGTGGGTGGGAGGTGGATGGGGTGTGCAGTACTGTGGGCCCCTCGCTCTCCCACCGCTTGTCGGGTGGGGCGGTAGTGGCTCTTTGGCCTGAGACCCACACACACACACACACACACGACACAGACTTGGATGTCATGTTGGCGCATTGGTGCTGTGTGTGTCACACACGCATACCTTTGTTTGAGGCTCCAGTAGTCGTGAAGCGCATCAAACCTGATTGATCGATGAATGAGTGGTGGCAGATACATACACAGACAGGCACACACACAGATGTGTGTGTGTGTGTGTGAGAGTGTGTGTGTGTGTGTGTGTGGCAGTGTGTGTAGGTACCTACCTGTCGAGGTAGACGTAGTTGCCGTCGACGCTGACATTCGACACCACACAGTCAGCCACCTCACCTGCAGACAGACAGACACACAGACAGACAGACGTAGACTGTGTGGTGCTTCCCTGCTCTCTGCGCATTCGTACCAATCTGCACATCCCTGAACCGCTTGATGGCTGACAGCGTCGACACCACTCCCTGCCGGCCACAATTGAGCTTGAACAGCAGCTTGGACGGCACACGAGACACCAGCACACCTACAAACACACACATGCACTCTTGTCTGTGTGTGTGTGTGTGTGTTGGCGCCCCGCACCCACCCTGTACATTAGTCCCTCTGGTGGCGATGTCTGCCGGCCTATCGAAGCCGCTATTCAACACACGGTAATCCACATACCGCTGCGACGCACTCAACACACTATCCACATCTGCACAGCACAAGTCAACACAACACAATGGTCATCTGTCCCTCCATCCATCCATCCATCCATCCATTCATTCCCTGGCTGACCGACCGACCGATTTGTGCATCACTGCCACCACCACCAGCACCGCCCGTAGCGGCAGCACTGCTGCCCTTGCGCGTCATTGCGTCCATGAGAGGTATGAGGTGCCGCACCCCCTCCATGGCATACCGAAGCAGGTCGGCACCCAGCGGCCGGCGGAACCACAGAGTCGGATCGTCGCTCATCCGCTGCTTCATCTCACGAGACGGCGGCGTGCTGATACACACAGAAACCAAACCGCTCCCTATGATAGCCATCCATCCATCCATCCATGCCCATCCATGCGCCACACCAGGCCACCTGATGTCGAGGAAAGCTTTGAGCGGCACGGCCAGTGGCGCATCGAAGGCATAGGCGCTGCTATCGCTGCCGCCGTGCTCGTCGTAGGGCGAGCTCCCCTCTGCCATTCCTTTGCCCTGGTCTGTGCGCGTCCTCTGGAGGTGCAGCCTGTAGGCGACCTGCGTGTCGAAGACGCTCCGCAGAAGGACGCCGTGCTGGTGGTAGAGGGCGGATGAGTCCTCACGGCAGTCGTGGCACACCTGACACGACACACGCACATGAATGCATCAAGGCAGGCAGGCAGCTGCTGTCTTGATTTGATGTGTGCGTGGCGGGGCTCACCTACCTTGATGATGTTCGGGTCGCTAAGTATCGGCTTGAGCGCCTCCACCACACCCGTCTTGAGCGCGTCACACACCAATATCCGCTCGCGAGTTGACAACTGACCACACACACATACAATCCATGACACACACACACAGCATCGCAAAGCTGTCTAGTCATCCACGTGTCTGTCTACCGTCAATATAATTTGCTGTCTGTCATCCATCCATGTGGTCTGGCCACCCCACCCGCCTCACCTGCACGAGGCAGAGCCGCCCAAACCGCCCCAGCATGACGCCTTCGCAGTCCATGGCCACCCGGTCACAGCCCCGCAGATGGTCATCCACCTCTCGACAGCACTCCTCCGCATCGCTCACGATGCTCACACGGCGCCTCACTGTCATCGTTGCTGCTGCTGCTGATGCCGATGATGCCGCTGCCGATGACGAAGCTGCCCGACAGACGAGGCGGACGCCGTTGGCCGCCGAGTGGCAAAGATGGCGCGCTGCATTCATCCCGGCCGCATCTGACGGAGCTCGGCAGGATCACATCGGATAGATCTGCCTTCGCCTTCACTTCTAAGCTCGCACGGCGACGCCTTCCGCCTTTGAATCTGGACATCCTCTGAGCACTCCTGCCTGCATCGGCAGCACGTCGTTGTGATCGTGTACGTCAAGTTCCATCTCGTCGGTTCGATCATCACACGTGTGATCGAAAGATCCGTTCGTCGCCGACCCGGTTCCTCGCTTGTCCTAGCTTCCCTGCCTGCCACTCTCCGTGCCGGTGACCGGTGCCATTTCCTCTACTCCTTCCTGCTGTCCGTTGGCCATCTGCCATGATGAAGGTGCGTGTGCGTCAGCCCGTGTGGTGTCCGTTGCGGTGGCCACGCAGACAGCCCGTGCCAGCCGACGAGACAGACAGACAGCGAAAGAGCAGAGCAGCAGCACTCAGGCAGACGACAAGACGGCAGATCTCAGCTCACAGTGTGTCTCGTGTGCTGTGGCTTCTTCTCTGCATATGTATGCGTCTCTCCTTTTCAGCTGTGCGGAGCGCTGTTTGTGGCGGGCATCGCTTTGTGTGCCGCGGCGCCTGATCCAAAAATCACTGAGAAGGTACCTACGCAAGAAGACGCCAGACGCCCACACGCGGTCGCGTGAGTGTGAGCTTGTGTGTGCAGGTGTATTTCGACATTGACATAGAGGGCAAGCCCGCCGGGCGGATCGTGATAGGTCTGTTTGGCGATGTGGTGCCCAAGACGGTGGAGAACTTCAAACATCTTGCACTCGGAGACAAATCGGACACCGCCGGTGAGATGCACACATACATGCACATGCGCCCAACGCACCGAGTGCATGGCATGGTCCATGTGTCTGTCGTGCTCTGTGTGTGTGTGTGTGTGTGCGTGTGTGTGTGTGTGTGTGTGTGTAGGGAAGGCTCTTGCTTACAAGGGGAGCACGTTCCATCGGATCATCCCAAACTTCATGATCCAGGGCGGCGACTTTACTCAGGGAAACGGCACGGGCGGCAAATCCATTTACGGAGAGAGGTACACTCACACAGACACACACACACACTTTACCCCTGTCTGTCAATCAAATCGTTCTACATAGGTTTGACGACGAGAACTTCAAGCTCAAGCACACTGGTCCCGGCATCCTCTCCATGGCCAACGCTGGTACACACACACACACACAGGCCGGCCACTCAGCGCGCACACACAACCATCCACCTCTGTGTGTGTGTGTGTGGTGTTATGAAGGCCCCAATACGAATGGGTCTCAGTTCTTCATCACGACCGTCAAGACCTCCTGGCTCGATGGCAGACACGTCGTCTTCGGCAAGGTCAGTAAGGTCGATCCCTGGGCTGGCCGGGTGCGGTGCGGTGCGGTACCTGACTTCCGCACAAACACACCACACAGCACCTGAGGCGACCGACGACTGATCTGATTGCCTTCCCTGTCTGTCGTGTGTCCGTTACGTACGTTGTGTGTCAGGTGGTTGAGGGCATGGACATTGTGACGACCATCGAGTCATACGGCAGCCAGTCGGGAAAGCCTGCCAAGACGGTACGCCCACACACACACACACACCCCTACCGCACATAACACACGATGCGATGGACGCACAGCACATGTGTGCATGGCACGCCTAACCCCTTCTAATTCTTCTCGCCAGGTGAAGATCGCCGACTGTGGCGTCGTGGCCACTGCCTGACTGAATTGTGTGACGTAGTCGACGCGGTATCCATCTCCTTCCTAGCTATGGCCCTTCTCGCTGTGTTTTTGGGTCCGTCTGTCTGTCTGGGTGGGTGGAGCCACGGTCGGTGCTTTATCTTTCCTATCAGTGATGCATTCTGTTTAGTGCGTGTGCGGTGGGTGTGGTGTGTGGGTGTGGTGTGCATGTCAATAGCTAGCAAACCAGCGAGCAACCGAGAGAGCGAGCCGTGTGCCAGCCCGAGGGTGTGCGCAAGTGTGTATCTGTGTACCTATGTAATTAAGTGAATGTGTTGTTGTCGAGACTCGTGTCGGTGTGAGGGTGATTCCCTCTCCTCGTGTGGAGGTGTCACTGCCAGTCGGCGTATTCGATGATGTCACCATGAGCCTTTTGGTTGCATCTCTGAGCTCGCTCGGCCGGAGCAAGCCCATCCACAGCAGGACCGGAATCACCCACACACAGACCTAGAACGGACGACCTCAGTACTGACTGCATCATATCGTTTTCTGCCCGACCCATTTGGCCAGTGTCTGGGATTGTCAGATGCTGGGAGGCTCGCTGCGATGGCATGGTGCTGTGACAGTCTTGCCGTCGACAAGGGCCTGCTGCCGCCTGACAAGCCCAGACACGCCAGAGGGACGAAACGGCGCTCATCAGATCAGACCGATCGCAATGTGCGTAAGTAAAGAGCAATGATGATTCATTCAGTACGCCGGGCGGCACCATGGCCCGGCCGACACTGAGATGGTCCACATCCATACAGCCACACAAGTCCCTGTCTCTAGAGTTGGTATACACATACACCACCCCACCCCCGACGCCCACGCCCCCCACTGCGACAAAACTGCCCCTTCGCTCTCGCCCCCCCACCCAGCCCAACTAACTCAGCCATTCTCCTCCTCCTCGAAATGATGGCCATCATCCTCGTCATCGTCGAGCATGAAGGGCCACTCGTCCTCATCGATGTCGTCAAGATCGTCTTCGTCATCGTCGTCGAACATGTCTCCTCCAACAAGGTCGTTGAGGTTCTGCACATGGGCCCCGTCATCCCCGCCGCCTCCACCTCCACCATCCCCGCCGCCCCCCAGCAGCTGCACCGCCTGCAGGGCCCACAGCAGACCAGGCGCCAGCGGCGCTGCCGCATCGTACCTGCACACACAGGGCAGCCACACACACAGGACCCACACACATTCAGATTCGAGAGTTCTTCAGGAATGCGGAAATGCAAGTACCTCCTGACAGCTGAGGCCGACCCCGCCACCTGCAGGAAGGCCGCGAACTCGTCCCTGCCGGACCGCAGCTCATCGTCACTCACATACAGACCTCTCGGCCCGATAAGGGACGCTGCAGACCGCTCCAAACGGATGGCAGGCACCTCCGGCTGCTGCTGCTGCTGGTGCTGGTGTGCGGATGCAGTAATGGTGCTGATGGATGTGGTGGCAGATGCCGGTGGTGATGGGTGGTGGTCGTTGGTGGATGCGAAGATGGCGAGGCTGGGGCCACAGGCCACGCCGTATGTGAAGCCGTGTGTCTCGATGGGCGACTCCTCGTCCGCGAGCAGATACAGATGGTGGCTGCAGGCAGGCCATGCCAGGCAACGCAGACAGACAGAGATATGCACTTCACACGTCTGTCTGTCTGCGGCGGATGTGTGTGGCGGTGTGCGTACCGTTCGTGGCACTTGGATGCGCATGACTTGGCGTATTTCTGGTTGAAGAGGCCGCCGACTACGTTGGTGCGAATGACGGTGTCGCCAAACACATACAACTCTGCACTCACTCACACGCACGGCCGTCCTTGTAACAATCATGTGCACGCACATAAAACTGCAGAAAAGTGTGTGTGTACCGATGTCGATGTGTGGCTGGGACCCTCTAGCGATCGCATACGTGCCCTCACAGTGGAACAACACACGCCTGCAAGACACACACACACACACACAGAGAGAGAGAGGGGGGGGGCATCTCTTTTTATCTGTTTATACCCGCCCTTCAACGAACACGTCAACACGTCAATACGCACTTGCACTGTGTGCAGAGGATGACAATGCGCCTCGGCAAGCGCCCGTCGTTAAACATGTTCACACGGACATGCCGCCGAGCCGCCGCCCCGTCGCGCCTCTCGGCCTCCTTGATGGCGGCGAATTGATCCAGCAAAGCTCTCGACATCTGGCGAGTCACTGCACGCTGCATACATCGCACACACACACGCAAACACGCACGTTGACATGTACATCTGTGGATGGTGTGTGTGTGTGTGTGTGTGGTGACTGACCATGTTGCAGCGCCTTGCCAGGTAGAGTTCCTCGGGTCTGCTGTGCGGTGGGCGGGCGTTGATCTCCTCCAGCCGCGGCAGACGCAGCAACAACTCCATCAAACGAGATCGCTGCGCACACCACCATACACACATACACACAGAGAGAGAGAGAGGGGCGAAGACGCTGCCTAAGGGATGTCTGTGCTCTCTCTTCCGGCTTACGTCTCTATTGTCGGTCATGGGCAGTGCCAATCCGCTGATGTTGACGTACACGAGCTGCTGAAACAACCCGTCGTCAGCCGGCCACACGCACTGAGTGTATCGGCGCATGACGAGGGCCATGGGTGCGGGTGCCGGGGCCATCGGGACGGGAGGGGTGTTGTCGACCCACTCGGGGTGCCGGGCCACCTCCAGTGTGTGCAGGTTGGGCAGCTGCGACAGGTACGATAGAAGCAGAGGGCCCTGGTCGCTGTCCAGCAGGCCTGCAAGACAACCACAGCTCAGTCGGTGCTGTGGATGGGGGCAATATTTTCATGCTGGCAGCAGACAGACGTATGTACCTGGGCAGCTGAATCGCTGCAGCTGACACGTCTGCAGCACATCCCTCACCCCCGCAGCCACGTGCTCGACGCCCTCATGCCCAGCCAACACCAAACGACGCATCTGCCGATAGCAGGCGTCATCTGCCACACGACCACACCCACACATACACACACACATACACACAGACACAGAGGAACAAGACACCATGATTCGACAGGCGAGGCATACACACACATCATGCGTGTGTCAGAACTCTCGCCCACCGAGTCTATTGAGCAGCACCTTCTGCTGCCTGATTGTCAAGCCCAGCGCCCCGGTGTCGACAGCCGTCCACAGCTGGGCGTCGGTGGCCGCTCGCTGCATGCGCCTCGACACCAGGTAGAACGCGTGAAGGAGCTCACGGGCCGTGAGGAAGCGGGAGACCAGCAACAGAGGCCCAGCATCCTCCAGATCGGCGAATTCGGGAGGCCCGGCCTCTCCAGGCGACGGAGCGGCCTCCACCTCCATGAATGCGAAACTTTCCCTGGCTCCTCGAGAGAGCGGTTTCACGCGATGCGAGCTTTTAGCCTAGGGTGTAAACAAACTCCCCAAATCGCGATGGAGGCGCAGTGGGTGGTGTGCCTTGTGCTGTCGCTGTGCCTCTTCACTGATGACTTCGTCTACTCATTCCCGCTCACATTCCTGCCGCAACAGGTGAGGACGTGATATGCACAATGGATGCTGATGCACTGCATCCCCTCTCTGCGTCATGCCATTTTGTTGTGAGTGATGCAGCTGGAGATCCTCAATTACTCATCGACAGAGATAGCCATTGTGGTCGGGGCCTTCGCGTGGGCCAACCAGATCGCCTTCATCATGGTCACCGTTCACCTCTTCATCCAGGCGGCCACCGCAGGCAGCCCGGAGCCGCCCCAGCTCAAGTACATGAAGCAGATGCGCCTGGTCATGTGGTCCACCATGGCGCACTACGTGTCATTGCTGGTCTGCGCCATGTTTCCCGCCTACAACGTCATCCTGGTGGGGCGGATGGTGCAGGGGTTCGTCAGCCCCTTTATATCGGTCTACAGCATCACACTGGCGGCGCAAATATTCCCTTCGGGCTCACAACGGTGCGGGTGAAATCAGCACACGCCTTTGTTCGCTTCCCTTGTATGTGTGTGTGTGTACGTGTGTGTGTGTGATTGGTTGGTTCATTCATTCATTCAGGGGTCTGGCGATAGCCATTGTGATGTCTGGCAACACGGGAGGCGACCTTGTCGGGCGGTTTTTGGGCGGGTATATGTTCTCGTTCGGGTCATATTTGCTGACATACGTGGCTGCGGCTGCGATAGCCGCCTTCAACGTCTGGTGTCTGTTCTTCGCCGCACTCTGCTGGGCGCCCGAACAATTCTATATGGTCGCAGAGGTAGGTGAGAAGAGGCACTAAAAGGCCCAAAAATCTTTGCTGTGTGTGAAGGCGCATTCTCAATGTGTGTGTCGGGGCAGACGTCCAAGTGCCCCAAGTCGTCTTGGCGCGTCGCTTCCTGGCTCCTCAGCGACCCTATCGTGTGGAACCTCTGCGGTTCGGGGCTATGAATACGCCAGACACGGCCCCCGAAAATGCTGATCTATGTGGTGGTTCCGTGTGCAGGTGTGGTGCTTGTGGCGACGACGGTGAAGACGACGGCAGAGATCGTCCTGCCCCTCTACATGCAAAACGAAATGGCAGCCAAGGTAGGTGTGTGGATGGATGGATGGATGTCGCTGCCGTGTGTGCGTGTGTGAGTGCAGGAGACCCTTGTGTCTCTGCTGGCCGGCCTGCTCGCCGTTTCCTTCGTCGTCTCGTCCATGTTCCTCGGTACGTACCTGTCTGTCTACAGTGGATGGATGGATGTGTGCAGCTACCTGGATGTATGTGTCTTGTGTGCAGGGTGGCTGCTGGAGAGGGTGTCAGCTCGACCAATGATATTCTGGAGTTTCTTTCTGATGGCCTTCGCCGTGCCGCTGCAAATATGGTGGCCAAAGGTGGGTTGGCCCAATCACTGCAGTGAGTGCATGGTAGGTAATATGTGTGTGTCTCGTCTCGTGTGCACGTGCCAATCAGACGCTGTACATAGCTCTGTTTCTGGTGCTGTACGGCGTGTCCCTGGGAGGCACCCTCTCACCGTCTTGTACCGCCATCACCGCGGTAAAGAGAAGAAACAACACAATGGATCACACACGGGCAGCCAGCCTTATTTCTCTCCCTCCCTCCCTCCCTCCCTCCCTCTGTGTGTGTGTGTGTGTTTAGTATGCCGAGCACCACGACCGTCTGCGTAACATCCCTGAGGACCTGATTGTGGCCGTCTATCACGACTTCTGGGCGCTCGGCCTGGTCCTGGGGGCCGCACTGGCGGGTGAGTGCACAAACACAACACATGACCTGCTTCGTCCAAGAATGTGTGTGTGTGTGTGTGTATGTGTGTGTGTGTAGGCATTCCGGGGGAGTTTGACTCTGGAGGGCAGCAGCGGATGCTCGTCGGCTGCGGCGTCGGCCTCGTAAGTGCCATTGCACTGCACGCACCTATCCGTCCCTCTCACTTTCATTCTCTCATTCCATCCCTCCATCCATCCATCCATCCATCCGTCCGTACACCGTGCAGGCCCTGTTCGGCTTCCTCTACTACGGCACGACGACCAAGCTGGACTTCTTGAAGACGATCGAGAGGGGTGTCATCCTGGGCCCCACACCTCCCAACATCCGGCGGCGGTACTTTGCCTACCGCCGTGGGAGCGCCCCATCGCAGGTGTTCACCCAGAGCTCCATGGCGGCGAGTGGGGAAAGACAGGCACTGCAGCCGGCCATCGAGGGAAGGAGGGGCCGACAGTGACGGGGGGGGG
>CDMY01000398.1:26410-65278 GCA_001179505.1 Vitrella brassicaformis | reverse complement strand
GGGGGGGTCGGCTGTTGCATGGTTGACGATGTGTGTGTATAATCGTTCGTGTGGCTGTCTCTCTGCCTCTTTGTTTGACGCGATTCGATTCACGTGACTGACACGAGGGAATGTGTGCGTTGGTCTGCCTGTTTATGTGTGTCCACTACACATGCATGCATATGTACATAACATAACATAACATACACACCCATTCAAGAGTCGCTTATGTAGGTAGGTATCGACAGGTGCAGTTCAACCACAGAGGGAGGGATATACATACGCCATCACCCCAACAGACAGTCCCCCAAACACCACACCCAGCCCGCCCAGCACCGCCTCAATGCCCACTTTATCCACTGCCCACGCACACCCCACCGCCACAAACCCCTCGCCCGTCAGCTCACATACCACAGACACAGACGACGCCAGCAACGCATAATCCATCCTAGAACCATCAGCACCACCACATCCCCGTTTCATCCTCGCCAGCTGCTGTTGTATGCACGGCAATGCCGGCACCAAGACAAGCGCCAAGCAGCCGCCGGCACACGTGAATCCGACTGTCATGGATCCCGGCCAGCAACACACCATCAGCAGCGACGCACCCACACCCATACCACCACACGCCATGGCTGGCCTCCCACCCTCTCGCCCGTCGTCCATCATAGTGCACGCGAGAGCCACCGCACAGAGGGCATTGCTCAGTGGCGGGAGGGCGAGAGCGATCCCTCGGTCGAGATAGGTGCTGTGATGGTGAGTATGGTCGCTACCCACGATGACGCCAAACAGAGGCGGCAGGGCCATCGCCAGGGTCAGCATCGACACAGAGCACCATGGCATGATCGACAGCAGGCCTCTCCAAGAGACGATAGACGAGCCGTCGGCTTGTGGACCACAACCACCACCAGCAGCAGTCGAGTTGCCCCCCTTCTTGATGTCTGTCCTTGGCAGCAGCAGGGGCAGCAGCGGGCAGAGGAAGACCGCCGTCATGACGGAAAATGCAGCCCCCAGGTCACCCTCATGAGTGTGCGCGAGGAGACCGCCCAGCAGCGGACCGACGACGTACATGGCTGCCTCCAGATATTCCACACACACGAGCACTGTTATCGGCGATGGCAACAGCAGCACCACAGCCCGGCCGATGACGTCAACCACGCCTGAGCAGATGCCAAGCGTCGCCTTGATGGCGATGACGCACCACAACGCCGTCGAATGTGTTGCAGCGACGCCCAGAACACCGACCAGAAGAGCGCTTGCCTGCCACACAAAACAATCGACGACAGCCACTTCAATGTGTGTTCGTGTGTCGGTTCCCCTGCCTATCTCCGTGTCCTACGGACGGATAGCACTGCAAAGTAGACTCCCCACAGCCGATGCACGTCGTCCGCAGCGACGCTGCGGCCACGCGTGCCCACGCATAAGGCGGAGAGAAGGCTCGTCACACTGTCGCATGACACCAGCAGAGAGCCGCCCATATGAGAAGGTGACGCAAACAGGGGAAGCAGTCTGAAAGAGAGAGCCATGCCAAAGCAGGAAGGACGCCAATGAGAGAGGAGAATGCGCGAATGCATCATCTTTGCCTCTGCCTACGGGAAGATGATGGTTGTCAGGAGCTGGAACACGCAGCATGACACCAAATATGCACCCGCTATACTTGCTTCAGCCGACAGCTGCATCAGGGGCGCCTCCTTCTCTCTTCCTGCGCGCTGAGCTTGCAGCCTGATCGCTTCCCCGACAAAGAAGACGCGAAATGACGTGCGGAGCCCCTCTATGGATGCACCCTCAGCCACCAATGGCGTTTCTGCCACCCCCAATTCATCACAGCGCCACTTCGCGGCTGATCTTGCGCGTGCAGGAGACCTACTGCCATGAGCCAGATGCACCAGATGCAGGCCGTCACGATGGCCTGCGGGCACCCTCTGCAGCCGACCGCAGGCAGTACCATCACACGTCCGCATCATCGTGGCATTCCTTGCTGCTGTGGGCGATTGTCACTGCCAGCTCACCTGTGTTTGTGCGGCGACCGGCCCTTGCAGAACAGCCGCACTGGGAAAAGAAACCCGAGTTCAGGAAGGTGACATACGTTTGGATGCTCTGCAGCGATTGTGGCAGCTTGCAAGAAGCTTCTGTATGTGTCCGTGTCTGTGTGTGGTTTGTGTCGGTGGTTGGAATGGTGCAGACGATGTCGGGTCTGCAGTACGCGGATTATGACCTGGGTGACGGGCCGGAGGTGACCATGGGCAGCAGAGTCAACTTCTACTGGACAGGACGGCTCGCAGGTCGGGGGGATTCCTGCCCTGCCCTGCACTGTCCAGTCAGATGAGAGCCCGTCCTGTCCATTGTCTGTCTGGCTGTCTGGGCGTGGCGTGTGTACTTGCAGGTCGTCAGGGGTATGTGTTTGAGAGTGCGCGGGATCAGCGTGAGCCTTATCGGATTACCCTGGGCGAGAGCCCGATCATCAAGGGTCTCGAGGAGGGGCTGCTGGGGATGCGGCAGGGCGGCAAGAGGAGACTCATCATACCTTCCTACCTGGGGCAAGTCATCAGCGGGGTTGTGGTTGATGTGATGCATGCTCTGTGTGTGTGTGTGTGTGTGTGTGTGTGTGTGCCCTGGTCTGCCGGTCTGATCAGCTACACGAGTGAGAATGTGGGTCCGTTCCCCAGTTCTGACAGCCAGAGGAGGCGCCTCTACTCGACCGTCTTCAACGCCGTCAGGGTCGACAGGTCAACACGGATTGAATTGCCGATGCACCAATGAATATATTGGATTGGATTGGCAGTCAGTGCTGTCATACGCGTGTGTGTCTTTATGTGTGTGGTATGTGGCTGGACAGGGAGAGTCAGGCGTTGGGCATTGATGTGGCAGGGCAGGTGGTGCTGGACCTGGAGGTGGTGCGCGTCAGGCAGCCACCGCCACCACCGCCACCACGAGAGACCAACGACAAACAGCAAAGTGATGGCGGCTGATAGCACACAGGCACGGGTGAAGGTGGTTGGGCGGCTGGGCGAGTGTGTGAGAGTGTGTATAGATCAGATCAGCTGTGTCGGCACTAGACACAAGAGAGAGATACCTACATGTTCGTCAGCAGCGTCGGTAGTTTGTGGGTCGATTCATGGCTCCCTGAGTGACGTGATGGTATCGCTCGTGGTAGCTGGCACGTCTCGGCTTCAGTGTCCATCGCACACTCCTGTCTGACGTTTCGATGGATGGCTGACGGGAGTCATCCCATTGGCACGTCAGTGCCGAGTGTCTGATGAACACTTAAGGGCAGCGAGTGAACTCTGTCTGCATCAGACAGAGTGAGAGTGGTCGAGAAAGAACGAGACAGACAGAGGCATAGATTGCATTGTGGGTGAATAAATATATATATATGTATGCCGCAGACACAGAGTACTCACTCACTCAGTTGAGTCTCATCCATCCATGCATCCATCGATGTCTGTCTGTCCGCATCGACCAATCAATTTCGCAGACAAATAAAGAGAGAGCATCTGGCCATCGTTTCGTGTGCAGATACGCACAACACATTGATTGCAGCAGCTACGCACCCACCCCACCCATCCCACCCCACAGAGTAAGCAAACCTCATTACCTGTATTAACAGCTACTTTACGTATGGCACACCACACCACACCCACACACGCACTGGTGTGGGTTTGCATGTCCACACGCACATACCCCTCTAGCTAGCATGTGTGTGTGTGAATTCTCGGTCACTTGACGCCGCCCAACGAGCTGACTGCCAGGGTCGGCTCCCAACTTGCAGCAGACGAGGGCGACGAATGAGACCGCCTCGCTCCCCGAGAGTCTGACGTCGGCGGCGCTCTGACGACAGACATACAGAGAGAGAAACACGGGTAATTTGTGTGCGTGTGGTGCCTGTGCGTACTCGCCGCCGCCGCTAGGTGGTTGTGGTTCATCATCTCCGCCCCCTGTTGCTATGGCGGCTTGGTCGAAGACACCTTCGGTGTCGCCCTCCTGGATGGATGTGCGCGTCAAGATGGCGATGTCCGTCAGCACCAAATCCTCGCAGTTATCCAGACACTCCACTCCCTTCGGGAAAGCCGTAAACTGCACACACACACCCAAACAGAGAGACATGCTCGGCATTGGTTCTCCCGTGTGTGTGCTGCTGCCGCCTCGTCCTCTGCTTGCCTCTATCTCAATGTCGAAGATGCAGAGGTTCTCGTCCACCATGAAGCCTGCATATAGGCACACACACACACAGAGAGAGAGAAGAACCCATCATGATGGTACCACACATCGCACACGCCCCCTCACGGACAGAGAGACAGACGGACCATTGCAGGCGATAGGCTGATCGGTGGCCAGCCTTCTCGCAAGCGCCCATTTCGCGCCCTTGCTGGTGGATGCGCACTCGGGGTATCGTGTCTCGGGCCTGCCGGGGATGCCCTCGGCATTCTCGGTGCACAGGCCGGGCGGCGCGTCGCCCAGCGAAAAGAGAAACGACGTGTTGCGCCCAGACTTATTCTCGCCTGCCGGCCCCTGCACACACACACATTATTGGGCCTTGATGTGGTATCCATTTCCTGTGGTGCGTGTGCGCTGCGTGTGCAGGCTTACGGTGAAGTTGGGGAATTCAAAAACCATGATGAAGTACGAGCCGAAGGGATCGACAACGTGGCCGCCCTCAGGCACGTCCTCGTCGTCGTCGCTATCATCGTCACCATCGTCTGTGTCGTCGTCATCCAGGTCATCGTCTGCCTTATCGTCGTCTCCTCCCCCCCTGTCGCCCTTGTCTTTGCCCTTGCCCTTGTCCTTGCCCTTCTTATCCTTCTTCCAGTCGATGCCCTCCCACTTCTTCATAAAGTCGAGCTCCTTGGCCTTCTCTATCAGCTCCAGGAAGACCGTCAGGACGCCCTTCTCGATCGCAATACCCAGAAGCTATCCATCCAGCCATCCATCCAGACACACACACACACACACACACAGGCACGTGTGTATCCGTGTGCGTATGTGTTTACGTGGGTGTGTGTGTAGACTTGCCTCCTCGAGCATGGTGGGCACTTCCTGTTTGGTGAGGTAGAGGAACGTCCTGAAGGTGTTGGTGAGGCCGAACAGGGGGTCGTTGAACAGCGACGAGCCGCCGTAGATGGGAAACTTCTCCTGGCACGCAAGCGTCTCGTTGCCCTCCGGATCTGCTGAAGAACGGAAGGACTCATCGCATTCCTTGATGCCGTCGTCGTCGCTGTCGGTCTCCTCGTCGAACCTCACCAATCGCAGAATCCGCCCCACCCCATCCTACACACACACACATACGTACCAATACCCATCCCCCACCTCTCATGAGTATACACTATATGTATCTGGAGCTGTCTGTGCGTTCCTCCTCACCGGTGGCAAGAAAACGTCCTTGTCGTCGTCCGGCCCAAACTCCTTTGGCAAGCAGAGCTCTGCGTCGATGCCAGGCTGCATGAGCTCCCCTTCCCCCGCCAGCCCCAGGCCGCCGTCGAAGTCGTACGAACGGTAGCCGAATGGGTCGTAGCCCGCGAAGCACTCGTAGTACTTGTCGGAGCACGAGCGAGACACCTTCGTCACGATGACGCACTCTGATTATTTGATACGAAGCAGCGATCATCCAGTTCTCTCTGTGTGTGGTCCGCGTACGTACCTGGGAATTCAAATTCAACAGCTCCATCGTCGGGTGTTGGGGTTGTTGGCTCGGGTGTGGTTGCGGGTGGTCGGGAAGTAAAAGGGAACGTCGGCTCCTCTGGTTCTTCTGGTGGTGGGGCTGGACGGGCAGGGTTGAAGAACTCTACCAGCGCATCAGTCTTGGCCTGCTTCGTCCCTGCATGAGCCCAACCCACACATCCCTCTCCTCTGTGTGTGTGAGTGAAGTGTCTGCCGACCGTTGAGGAGTATGTTCTGTGACTCGATGGCCCGGTCCAGCACACCAGTGATGGGCCCGAGCAGGTCCTCGCCCAGGTCAGTGCGTGCATCCCTCAGCCGCACTCCCTCCCGGAACAGCTTGTCATTCAGCACGTCGATGATCTGAATGAACCAAACACCCGGCACCCACACGTATACGTGTACTACGAGCCCTCCTGCGTCTTATGTCGGCCTCCCGCGTTGCACATACCCTGTAAGGCCCATCTGCGGCGACGTTGATGAAGCCCTGGTCTTGGAATATCACCCGAGCTAACGAGACTAAGTCGAGCTCGGGGAGGTCGTCGAAGCCATCGAAGGCGGCCTGCAGCGAACGACGCTCCTTGACGGCGTCCACCAGCTGCGCATACGTCGACGCGTTGACGTGACGCTGGCCGGCTGACAGGGCCTCCATCAGCTGCGCATACGTGGACCGGTCGTCCATGGTGTGCTTCCCTGACAGACACGCCATCACACACAGGGTGACGGGAGGAGGTGGGCGTCAGAATGGTGCCTACCAGAGCTCAGAGTATCGTTCTCCACCCCCTTCGTCTGTCCCCTGTTCGTGTGTGTGTCTTCGTCACCGCTGGCCATGACGGCAGAGATGCCGACCGCCATGATGAGCACTGCTCGCAGAAGCCGAAAATTGGGCAGGAAAGGCCAACGTGCACGCGCCTCCGATGCCAGATGAGGTGTCATGTCATCTCCAAAGAGGACCCTTCGCGCGACCGTACAGGTCTGTAAATTTGCCGTTTTTCCTGTTGGATTTCGCACAGATGAGGCGTCAGCTTGTCCTCCTCCGGCTCATCCGAGCCCTAAGTATACCTCTAATCGAGTCGGACGGACGGACAAATGACTGTGTGTGTACATAACATGGCGGACGTCTCTCTCTATCTCTGCATTATCGACATCAGCAAAGCAAGCACCTCATAAATCACACACCACAGGCCAACACACCCACAGATAAAATGACCTCGATCGTCTTCGCTGCTGAGCTCAGCTGACCCACCCACCCGCACACAACCACACACTCATCTCGGCTGACTGTCGTCTGTCTGTCATCCGGCGTCACGTCTTCGTCTTGGCCTTCTTCCTTTTGCCTCTGCCTTTGCCCTTCCCCTCTCTGTCTTGGTCTTCGATGAGCCGTTTGGCGATGGGGTACCATCCCTCAGCCGTCGAGATGGGGTACCGCAGCGCCCACCCCATCCCACGCATCAGCAGCGACAGACGCCACGCCATGACGTAGTCGTCGGGCATGTGTACCAGGGGGTCTTCCCTCTCGAGAGACTCGAAGAACGCCTGGTGGTCGGTTGGTTGGCCACACACCACACAAACGGGGCATAGATAGGACAGATACTCTTCAATGTGTGTGTGTGCGTGTGTGTGGGTACATGCCTGAGCGTTCATTCCGCCGGTGACGGTTTTGTCGTCTCGGTCGAAGAGCATCCGCGCCCGGAGGGCAAGTGTACGCTCATCGCTGTTCTTGGTCTTCAGACCTACCTTCTCGGTCAACACCTGATGAGGTAATGCATGCATCAGCTTCGGCGCCCAAGTGCGTCATTCATGTCTCTCTCTCCCTCTCTCTCTCTCTCTCTCTCACCTTTGCCGCCTGTGGGTAGTTCTTCTCGGCAAGGGCGACAACGAGGTGGGCCAGGTTCAGACGCTGCTCGCGAGTGATGTGCTTGACCTGCACATATTCACACACACACACACAACACAACACAACCTGTGTGGGCGAGCGCGATGCAGCCATCCATCCATTCGTATGCGCGTGTGCGGACTTGTCCGTAGTCGATGAGGCCCAGCTTGCCGTCAGGCGTCAGCAGAATGTTGCCAGGGTGCGGATCTGCGACACATACAACACAATCACACCGTCCGTCCAAAGACGCCATAGGCAGTGCAGATGCATGGCACAGACATACATATGGATGCACTGCAATGTTGTGCTGACCTCCGTTGAATGCCCCGTCGTGGAAGAGCTCGTGTCCATGGACCTTCATCAGCACATCCAATATCTGAGGGATGTTTATCGGCATCTCCTCCCTCTAAGCCACACACGTACACACACACGAGTCGAGTCGACACCAGTGCTACGACGGGACGATCTCTCTCTCTCTCTCTCTTCGTCGTGTCAGCCAGTTAGTTACACACATGGAATCCGCTGATTGCGGGAGGTATCTTGGCAATCCCCTCAAACCCCCAAGAAGAGGGCGTGAGGGCCGACAGCACCCAGCCGACGGTCCAGTTGTAGGCCGCCACACACACACCCATCGCCGCGTTGCGCAACACAACCTGACACACACACACACATACAGACACAGAGAGAGAGACGATGGCATAAAGTGGGGGTGGGTGTACCAACCTGTGTTTGCCAGAGGGCGTATTGAAGGGCACTTGGGCCGACCTCTCTCTCCAGGCCCTTCGACTCACGCTCCCTGAGAGAGAGCATGGTACAGACAGACGTATCCATGTGGGTCCACACGTGTGTGGCGCCTGCCCTGCTTGCCTGTCGATACGGTCCTGCTCCTCGATCAGTTCTTGCAGCGTCATGTTGCGCGAAGCAGCTATGTGTGTGTACTGCCTGACACACACACACGCACACACACACACACACGCACACACACACACACACGCACACGCACACACACGCACACGCACACACACACACGCACACACACACACACGCACACACACGCACACACGCACACACGCACACACACACGCACACACGCACACACACACGCACACACACACACACACACGCACATACACCTGTATGTGTCTAGGATGGTTGAGTGTGTGTCGCATCGCGTGTGGACCTTTTGATGGCGTCGGCAAGTTTCGTGCCAGGGACGTATTCCATCACCAGCACCTCCCTGGACACGTAAAAGTATCATAGACACACAGCTGGGGGTATGTGCGCACGCAAGTGTTGTGTCCTGCCCACCGCCCCGCACCGTACCGTGTGCAGAGGTGTTTGAACGGCCTGGGAATAACCACCTTCCTCCCCCACACAGGCAGCACGTTGTCGGCGATCTCATCCAGGTTCTCGGCCTCTCGACGGTAGTCGAACTCTGTCATGAACTGCTTCTCCACCTCTAAACAGACAGACAGACAGACAGGTGTGTATGTGATGTGTAGTGTGGCTGGTGTGTCGTACGCTCGGCAGCCAGGCCATGCACCTTTGAGGAAGGGCAGGTGGTCGGGCTGCACGAGCCTGCAGAAGTCCTGGGCAGTCTTGATGTCGATGCGGAACATCCTCTCAGCATCGGGGAACTGCACCTTGACCACAACCGGGGTACCGTCAAGCAATTCCGCCCTGCGCACCACACAGACACACACACACCATCGATATGCACATGTCTGTCTGCCTTCAGCGGATGTCTGTCTGGTGTGCAAGTGTGTCCTTACTTATGGACCTGGCCGATCGACGCTGACCCCAGCGGCTTGTGGTCAACGTGACGGAACACCTCACCAACCTTCTTGCCTGCACACACACACAGAAACAGGGAGGGAGAGGGCATTGCATATGGAGATGAGCCAACCAATCAGTGTGTGTCCGACCGAGGCTGTTCTCGATGATGTCCACGATCCGCTCGAACGGCTCGGTGGGGCAGTCGTCCTGCAGCCGCTCACATACCTTCAGATAAGGCCTGCACACACACACAGAGAGAGAGAGAGAGTGGGTGGGTGCGAGGGCAGGGTACGAGTAGGCAGGTACTCTGCGAGGAAGTCTGTTCGTGTGCTGCCGAGCTGGCCGAGCTTGATGTAGAAGCCCTTCAGGTGACGAGCTATACCCTCCATCCTCGGCGCGTGCAGCTGCAGTACACGCACAGAGAGTGAGATCTGCTGTGGTGCGGGGGAAGGTGTGACACTGTGTGTGTGTCCAGCCACCCCTGGTACCTCGTGCAGCGCATCGTATCGTCGATTTTGCTCCTCCTCTGACAGGTCCTTGACCAGCCACTCCGTCCACCTGTGTGACACCCAGTCAACATTCACACCCACCAGCACAGATCCACACACACACACACGCTCTTACTGACCTGTAGTGTATGTAGACAGGGAAGGCCCTGGCCCAGAAGTAGGCGTTGCGCCTCGCTCCCTGGTCCGTGTAGGCCACAATCCCCACACCTGTGCAGGTCGCGCCGAGAGTGATGCCTGCAAGTCCGACAACGCGGCCGAAGTTGCCGACGAGGCGTCGAGGGAACGATGGTGGGTAGATGGACGACATTGAATGAATGAATCAGATCTGTGATCGACACAGCATTTGAGCTCGCAGGCACGGTCGAACATCATCCACAAGCGTCAACTGTTTGTCACGCGGCCATACATAGGCAAACAAACGCATACGACATACATTCGTCCGTTCATTCCTCCATGGCGTGTTGCCAAACAAACAGTCGGCCAGGCAGGCAGGCAGGCAGGCACAACACAACCAAACCACAACCAACCAGGCAATGACTGACTGACATGTGTCAGTCATCGGAAAACAAAACAAGGACCCTTGATTGCATTGCCCGATGGAGCTCTCCATCCATTCATTCATTCAGCGGCTCATTCATTCACCGACAAAGACCTCCTCATCCCACACACTCACACACGTTCATATGTTACAAGAAGGCGGCCACTCGCTGCCTAAGCCACTGTGCGTTGTCGGCCATGAAGGCGACCAAGGGGTGTGATGGGTCGCCCTTGGCCATGACCCAAAACAGCACCTCGCGGCGCTGGTACCGACCTGCCGTCTGACACACACACACACATAGGGGGCCATTGATTGCACAGATCGCTGTGTGTGGATTGATGTGTGGAAATGAATGCTGTTTGTTGACTGTGTGCTCACGATCAGCCGCCGTCTCAGCGTGAGATTGCCGGCGGTGTCGACGGGCGTCTTCAGATCCTGTGAGTTGACACAGACAGGCAGGCAGACATCCACCGACACACACACAGATGTGCCGACCGACATGCAGGCATCTCACTCGCCCACCGCGTTGTTGACGTCAATCCTGGCCCCATGTGCCAGCAGCAGGTCGACGAGCTCGTCATTCTCAAGGCTGGCGGCAGTGTGGAGAGCCGTGAGCTGGTGCTGCACACACACACACAGAGAGAGACAGGAGCAGCATGTCGCGCGTTCCATGCGAATGCGTGACGGATGCGCTCGCCCACATTTGTGACGGCATTTGCATCGGCTCCGCTGTCCAGCAGCGCTGTGGCCGCGTCGACTCGCTGCCGGTGCACAGCCAGGTGCAGAGGCGTCCACCCGTTCTGATTGACACACAGACACGTCGAATGCAACAAAGCCGCGTCAATCCATCCATCCATCCAGCTGCGCATCTCACGTGTGTGTGTGCCTACATCATCTCGGGCGTGTGGTCTCGCGCCGAATCTGACGAGCTGGCGGACGGCATTGCCCTGGCCAGAGGAAGCCGCCAAGTGCAGTGGGGTGCGCCGACGCTGACAGAGGAAATCATATCATACACCAGACCAGACCAGACCAGTGGTGTGAGTGCAAGGCCATCCATCCATCCATCGATTGCATTCCTTCGGACCTTCTCGGTAGCATGCACAGACGCCCCTGACGTGACGAGCAGCCGTATCAGCTCCAGCGATCCACTCTGCACGGCGCAGCCACGTATACAGTGACTGACGCACACCGCCTGTGCTCTGAGCGTGAACGTTGTGTGGCGTGTGTCGACTGTGTGTGTGTGTGTGTGTGTGTGTATCTTTGCCACGTACGTAAGCAGCTGTGTGGAGGGCCGTCCAACCAGACTACAAAGCCACCCACAACAAAGCCACAACAAGGCCAGCCAGCCAGCCAGGCAGCCAGGCAGGCAGGCAGGCAGGCAGGCATGCAGCGAACTTGTCTGGCTGTGCGTGGACATCTATCTGTCTATCTGTCTGTCTGTGTATGTGTATGTGTGTGGGCGTGGCGTACGTACGTCTGCCCTGTGGGCGAGGTGGGCCCCCGCTCGGATGAGTAGGAACCCCACATTGATGTGCCGCCGGACGCACGCCCACATCAGCGGCGTCCACCCGCTCTACGGGATCGATCACACACACACACACGCATACACATACAAGACAAGCAGGCACAGCCGTCCACGGTCTCTCTCTCTCTCTGTGTGTGCGTGTATGCACGCGTGTGTGTGTGTGTGTGTATCGTGGTTACGTGTTTGTCTACATACATTGTCCAGCTGGTTGGTGTCGGCTCCCGCCTCAATCAGCGCCGCCACCCACTCGGCCTCCCCCCGCTTGGCAGCCTCCAGCACGTTTCCCGGCCGCGCACACACATGCATGTGTCTGTCCCCTTCCCTCCGACCACGCCCACGGCCAGCCGCCATCCTACTCGCCACGGTGCTCTGGCTCGCCGCGTGCGGCACCGATTCGGACAGAGCTGTCCACGAGCCGGATCCTGACGAGGGCTGCCGTGAGATGTCTGGTGAGGGAGCCTCGCTTCTCGCGAGGTCCTTTCGCCTTCTCCACGGTGTCAGAAGCATGCTGCGCCAGTTGTGGGATCGGAACAGGGGGTGGCTGCGGACTCTCCTGCCGATGGAGATCGGTGTGTTCTCTATCAGCCGCTCTCCGTTGGTGTGGTCATCATCACTGCCTTCATCAGCCATTTCAACGTGGCCCTGGAGGACTATCCTGCCTTCATTCGCCTACACGCGCTTTGTGCGGCAGATATCTGCCATCCAGTAGATCCTCGGGGCAGAAGATGAATCGAAGCCGATTTTGAGTTAAGGCCCTCGCGCCCGTACAATGCTATGTCTACTCGAATGTGAACATACGAGGAAGACGTCTACTTGTGAATCAGATGTGTGTAGGGGTGTGTGAATGCATACGTTGGACGAACGCGGCTGAATGTTCACGTCGATTAGTTTTTCTGCACCTGTCCAGGATGTTTATGTCTCCAGTGTCTCTGCTGCGGCATGTCCGTTGGCCGACCGAGATCTCCTAACTGTCTCTACCTGCCTGTTTGTCCGACAAAACACTGCCGTCATACAAAGTCGAGAGACACCTTCTCTGTAGGGGGCAGGGGCATCCACGTAAAGCATCACCTCTGCTGGTCTTGTCTTGTCTTGTCTTGGGCTCGTTTCGTCACCCTTCCCCTTCACTCGACGCATATCATCCAACAGGGAGGAGGACACACACACACACACACACACACACACGCAGAGAGAGAGACATGCAGACTGCGAAGGGCACTTTCTCATGCAACAGTAAACGAGGCTGGGCACGACGTCACACGGCCAACCTTACACACGCGCGCGCGCATAGGGACTGGCAAATTGCCCGCTCGCTGTGGTGTTGCAAAAATCTGGTGAGTTGGTCGCATACGGCTTGAAAATCTGGTAAGACAGGCAGCCAGGCAGGCAGGCAGGCAGACGAAGGATTCAGGGCTAATGGCTAATGTCATTAAGAGTAGTACAGGAAGCAATTCTCATTGTAATACGGTGCATGCCGAATATCTCACGGCTTTCATACCCACCTCTACTAAGTCCGTATCACTCTTACGTGTCTCTCTGCAGAAAGACATCAGTCCTCCTGCTGCGGCCGACAAACAAACAATTGATCGCCACAAAGGGGGAGAGAGAGGACGAATTGCTTCCGTGGTTGTGAGTAGCGAGTAGTCAGTGAGTGGCGGGGGGTTGGCGCGGGGTGGCTAAATCCTATGCATGCACCCACACGGGGGGACGGGTGGGCTCTCTCAGGTCTCTGTCACTTCATGGACACACACACAGACAAGAGAGAGAGGACACCAGGGGGAGACGGAAGAGCATGCGCAGGTGTGGATGGCGAAGGGAGAGAGAGAGAGGGAGGGAGGGAGGGAGCGTACGGCGAACATTACTGGGAGGGAGACGAGTGTGGGGAGGGAGACGAGAAGAGACCAAGAAGCTTCATGCCGACACACACACGTGTATCTGCTATGTCACTGTCGTACGACACATCTCTCAGGCAGCCTCACACAATGGGCAGCAGCAATCAATCAGTCACAAGGCAGGCAGGCAGGCAGGCAGGGAGGCGACACGCACCCAGACACCCTAGAGAGCGCAAGACCAGGTAAGGCATGGCAAGACAGTAAGGCAGTAAGACGGCTGGAAGGCAACTAGTAGGTCACTGAGTCGGTAACTCTCTTGCACACACACGGCATGGATGGACTACAGAGAGAATTCGGCACTCACAAAACGACAGATGCGGACGCGATTCGGTAGTTTGGCGAGTCTCTTTCTTTGCGTGTCGCTTCTTGTGTCGGAAACCAACCCTCCTCTTTAGCTCTTCAGCCCACGCGAAGGACAGACAAGGAGGGCAGAAGGGAAAGGCCCAAAGAAGGCTGTCTTCCCCCTCTGTCTTCCCCCGTTTCGCCCTGAAGCGCTCGCAGGGACACACACACACATACATACATAGACACACGGACACACATGGCCAGACGCGAGTCAGACATACGCACCCACACATGCATTACATTGACTAGCACACCGAATGCCGTTGATGAATCAACCGGCTGGCTGCGCGGGTGCGGCGGCGAAAAAGAAAGCACAAATCCCGCATACACATGCATCAAAGTCGCCGCCCCCGCCCTCCCATATACGTCGCTTAAATAGAGGTATGGCGGTGCGAAGAGGCGACACAGCACAACACGGCACATACAACAAAGGTACGACACGGCAGCCAAGGAATAAGTCACCAAGGAGTAAGTCGGTCCACCCACCGACCCTTTCCGCTCTCTCCCCCCTAATCAAAAGACTCACGCGCCGTAGAGGTCTGCACTGAGTCAGTCAGTGTGTTGTATGTGTGCAAGCATGCAGGTCAGTCAGGATCCCCACCCTCCTCCGTCTCCCATGTCGTTTATTGCGTCCTTGGCCTTTCTCTCAGAGCCCCCCCTCCTCGTCGAGCAGACCCCTGGGCGCTGCCTGTGGGAAGCAGAATGACGGCGCCGACAAGCCAGAACGAGACCAGCTGGACGAAGCTGAGCCATCCATCACACCAACAAAACACACATTACACCGGCCTCTTCAACCCCACGCATCCCCCCTGCTCACCCTGCACGACGGCAGAGAGGTCGCTGCTGATGGTGAAGCCCACTCCCCTTCCCATGCCCATCTGCACACGACCGCTGTTCACCTCGTCATGCGGGCTGGGCACGGTCACGATGTGTGTCGGCGATGGCAGTGCGGCGGGAGGCGGTGGGGGCGGGGGTGTGAAGCCGCCCTGGCTGCTGGTGCGACCGGCCGTGGGTATCGGGTGCTTGCTCAGCGAGTCCAACACGATGGGCAGGGCCGTCTCGAGGATGGTGGGTTGCAGGGCCTTGGTGCTCTGGTCGTCGGCGTGTTCGAAGTATCGCAACAGGGCGTGCAGCGCCGCCGTCGCCTCCTCAATGTTGCTGACCACCAAGGGGGGGCGCGCCGTCGACTCCAGAGGAACCAGCTCAGTGTCTGCGAGTGACATGGGGGTGGCAGGAGACGCGTGGGTTGACGCCGGTGTGGCCTCCTCCAGTAAGTGGCCCACATTGGCCAGGTTCTGCAGCACGTCGGCACGATCGCTGTCGGGCAGGCTGCGAAGGGCGTCGAGTATCTTGGTGAGTTGGTCGTCGGGCTGGCGTGCGATGGGGAGGGCGACGGGTGGCGGGGGCACACTGGGTCTGGTGGTGGTCGCGGGCTGCGGGATGGGTGGCACCTGTCGGTTGCTGCTGCCTTTAAGTTTGGTGGGGGGGCCCCCCTCGACCCGAATGACGCCCTCGATGGGGGGCAGCTCGATGCCGTCTTTGCGGTGGTACTGGAGGTACATCTTGTACTGGCGATCGGGGTGGTCTGCACACACACACACACACACGCACAGAGATGCCCGCAAGAGTGAGTGGTGATGTGGTTTGTCACGTGTCTGTCGGTTTGTCGACAACTCACGTGTGCGGTCCTCTGCGCGGCTGTGGACGAATGGGCAGTAGGGCCTTGTGCAGCGGCGTGTGAGTTGGTACGACGGGCACGGACGAGTCTTGTAAAACAGCGGGTGATAGAATATCTCCTCTGCAGCACGCAGACACACACACTCGCACATCCACATATGTCATCCCACCTTCCTCCCGCCCCCGCCATGTGTGTCCCCTTGCTCACCGGCCGAGTGCGAGTACGGGCATTTGGCGCGCAGCTTGCAGGTATTGGACAGAATGGACGTGTTGGACAGAATGGCCTCGTTCCTGAAGTCGATCTGGACGTCTGGGCACTGCATATGGCAGTACTTGATGGCGTCGGTGCTGCTGTGGCAGAACACACGCCGTCTCGTCCACTCGGTGGAGTGCGAGTACTTGCAGCACTCGTCCGCCACAAGGTCGCACCGCCCCTTTGCCAGCCGCGAGCATTTGATCGTGCGGAACGTCCGCAGTTCCCTTTCAGACAGGAACCTAGTGCTAGTCATGCCGGCGACGGACGTGGATGAAAAACGCCTGCACAGGCAGAACACATGCACCCAGACAGAGATCAACGATGCCCCTGTGTCTATCTTCTCGTTCCTACCGCTGATAGGGCTGCAGGACATTCGCAGCCGGCGAGCGACACCGGATGTGACCCTCAGCTCGTCTGCAAGAGCGGGGACGAGGCAGAGCCTGGGGTGTGATCAGATCAGACGTTGGTCGACAGACAGACAGACAGGGAGGCAGGCAGGCAGGGAGGCGGGCGGGCAGGCAGAGAGGTGCGATTTGTTGACGGGTTGGCAGAAAACTAATACTGCATGGATGGTTGGTTGGTCATTGTGTTAACGCATTGTGCGTGGTGGTTAAGGGCACGACGAAAACTCAAGCTCGGCTAACGGTCGCACAAAGACCCGCTCCTGGTCGAAACCTCCCCTCCCCTGTTTTTCAGCGAAGATCAGCTTGGCTATGATGACGCTTTGATGCGATGAGCTGACATCGGCTTATTGTCGCTTTGAGATCTCTTCGCTGAGACTCCCTGGGGATCATATGCGCAAGCATATGCGGCGCTCGTCCGTTTGCCTGGGCGGCAGCCTGCCGTCCGCCAGGACCATCGTCCGCCACCACACACACTTGCATCATCCCGTCTTTCGGCGGCCGGCCGTCTGCTTCGCCCACACACCAGGCCACGGCTATGCTGTGGTTCAGAGGCTGTGGGGCGGCAATCTGCTGGGCGCCTTCAACGCGCCTCTCGTCATGTTCGCAGGAGGCCTCTTGTCGTTCTGGAGTTTCATGACATGGCTTTCTCGGTAAGTGGGTGGAGAGGCACAAGATCCGCCTTCCGAGTGTCTGTCTGTCTGTCTGTCCATGTGTGTCTGTGTGTGTGTGTGTGTGGTTATGGTCAGTGTGAGAAGCGTGTGGTAGAGGCGCCGCGCGAGGCGTCGCTCAAGAAGGACATCGAGAAAGAACGGCACAAATCTCGCTGTCGCTGAAAAACAAAACTGTGAGCAACTGACATACACAGCACGATGGTTGCACAAGTAGATCAGCTGGCTGTGTGTGTGTGTTTGTGTGTTTGTGTGTTTGTGTGTGTATGTGTCAGGGATCTCGTGAGCCAGCAGCGGTTACAGGGCAGACGGCACAGCGCTTCCCATCGGCCCCCGCACTCCCCCACGCCAACAGCCACCCATCCCAGTCCCTCCTCCCTCCCTCCGGCCCCCGCCGCCGTCCCTCGCCGTCAACTCGCCATCCGTCATGGACCTCACATGTCAGAACGGGCTCAATGACAAAATCGCAGAGAGGCTTGGCGATGCGATGCCGAGAACGGCGGCAGGCAGCCCGGTAGGCTATGCTTGCATCCGCGACGAGCAAACACAACCACGCGTCCCATGTGTTTGTCTCGTTTTGGTTGGTTTGGTTGATCAGGCGGGGCTGCGAGTGGAGAGCATGTAGCTGTTGGTGGGGGTGGTTGGGCGTCGAGTAGTGTTGGTGCCAGCCCACGGTGGTGCCGCCTCGCGGAGGCCGGCGGTCAGAGGCCTCTTGCCCATGGACCTGAGGCACCAGAGAGGGGCAGCATGTAGTTAGTGGAGGGTGAGACGGGAGGGAGATGGGCAGCGGAGGCGGCCAGATAGAGTTGTATATGGACGACTAACTGACTGAGTGGCCCGTGTGCACACGTGTGGGATTCAATCTACGTGTTGATGGGATGGCTGTGCTCCAGTGCTCATGGGGCGGCATGACATTAGTTCGGTGTGGGTGTAATATCATTACATACAGCTCAGCTGCCATGGGTAGTGTACACATTCACATTCAAAAACAAGTACCGGTCCGCCAGTCAGTCAGTCAGCCCAACAGCTCCCTCATACACACACGTAGAGAGAGAGAGAGAGAGAGAGAGGGAGAGAGAGAGATAGAAAGACAGAGAGACGACCAGGTGACCCAAGTAACCAGAAGAGACGACAGTGGAGCGAGAAATGGCGAATGGGTGTCATGCCTGTGAGCAAGCAAGGACAGAAAAGAGCGAGACACACAGACAGACAGACAGACATGAAGGCCTCTGTACTGTGTGCTGTGTGTTTACTGCCCACCAGGACAGCTAGATGAAGCCGTTCGGTTGGTCAGGGCAGTGGGTGGACAATTGGCGTCACGCCTGTAAGTGAGCAGAGACACAATCTTGAGAGATGCAGACATGAAGGCCTCCCTCCCTGGTGTGCTATGTATGTGTTTACTGCCCACCAGGACAGCTAGATGAAGCCGTTCGGTTGGTCAGGGCAGTGGGTGGACAATTGGCGTCACGCCTGTAAGTGAGCAGAGACACAATCTTGAGAGATGCAGACATGAAGGCCTCCCTCCCTGGTGTGCTATGTATGTGTTTACTGCCCACCAGGACAGCTAGATGAAGCCGTTCGGTTGACCTGTCTGGGTCACGGCTGTAGAGCTCAGTATGTATTATGCGGACGTCCACCTAATGGGACCACACACCACCAAGGGAAGCGGCCGTCCATCCATCCATTTGCCCTCTCGGACAGTGTGTGTTGGTCGGTGCCTTCCTTGTCTGTCTCCCCCACCTACTGTACCCACTCACTCACCTGTCTGTGGTGCGCCCGGGGTTACATGTAGTGGTGTGTCAGTCAGTCAGTCCGTGACATTGGGGTGTCTGCCAGGTGGTCGTAGACGTGACGGCTCACACAACCTGAATGCATTCATTCACAAACACATCGCACACAGACAGACAGACAGACAGATGTACCCATGCATCCACCCAAGATCCATTCGCTGTGTTTCACTTACCAGGTATGGAGTGTCGGCGAAGAATGGCTGCCGTCCAGTGAACTCTCCCCCCCCACCACCACAGGCCCCTTAGGACTCACAGTGCACACACACAGGGCAGACACTGGGAAAAAACAGACACACAGACCAGGGGAGACAGAGAGAGGTGTAGAGGAGAGGCAGCAGCAGACAGGACCCACTCAAAACTCCCCCCCTCCACCAGACAACCACCACCACACACGTAGAGAGAGAGACGAGACAGAGAGGTACAAAGACGAGACGCCAACCCAAACAGCCCAAAGAGACGACAGTGGAGCGAGAAATGGCCAAGGCCCTTGTCGGTCGGCAGGACCACACACACATACAGAAACAGAGAGACAGAGAGACAGAGAGACAGAGAGACAGAGAGAGAGAAAGAAACGAAGAAGAGCCCATCCACCCCCTCCATCCTTATCACTCTGTCTGTCCACCCCCCTTCCCTCCATCCTTATCACTTTGTCCACCGCGGCGCTACTCCATCCATCCCTCCTTATCACTCTGTCTGTCTACTGGTCTACGGCCCACTACCCACCCCCACGCCGGACTGTCTATGCCACGTTGGTGAGGTTGGTGCAGCAGCAGCCGGCCACCATCTTGGTCACCCCTTCCCACGCGCCCTTGACGGCCAGCCAGGCGTCCTGCAGCAGCGGGCATGCGCTGCTTGTCTGGTCAGTGGCACTCGTGCCATCGTTCTCGTTGAGGTTGATGGACACCCACGTGGCCGAGCCCTCGCTGCCCGTCTCGTCTGACGTGCGGTTGCTGCCGGCCGTGTGGTGGGTGGTCGTCTTGTGTGTGCTCGTGGTGGGGGCACTTGGGGGGTAGTGGAGGTTGCCGACCGGCATGGCAGGCAGGGCGTTGTTGAACTTGTGCTCCTTGGCTGGCTTGGCGTACGAGACCTCAACCTCCAACTGCTCCAGCATCTGCCGGCGGTGCCACGCGGCCTGTTGCACACCACACAGTAGCAACCACAGGGCCGACGAATGAGAGGAGGCAGAGAGCATTTCAAGGGCCTGCCTATTCTGGCATCTTATATTAAGCTCACCCTCTGCTTGGCCATGCAGGTGTCGCAGGTCGGGTGCCCGCGGCCCCAGCACGCGAACAGTCCCTCCTCCTCCAGGCACTCCCTCGCCCTCTCCTCCGCCACCTCGTCGAACAGCCAGTCGATGCTCGTCACCGCGGCCACTGCCATCTTCGCACCGGCAGGCACAGCACGATGAGACGGAATCGATGTGAGAAAGACTTTGCGAAGCGCAAATGAAGCAACCAGCAGAGAGAAAAGAGAACGTTCTGCTGTGTGCTGACTCGGCCGAAGCGAAGAACAGAGAGAATCCCATCTCCGCGTGTTTGCCGTCTCCGTCTCAAATTCTCGCCGAAATGGAAATTTACTTCCTGGCAACACTTTGCTGGGCAGCTCTTGTTCATCATGTGCACAATCGGTGTGCGCAGGTGGAAGCCGCATCCATCTCGACCTGCCCGGCCAGCCGTGTGGTTTCTCGTAGGCGTCACGTTGTAAGGGAGTGAGGTCATTGGATGGTTCTCCTGGTAGGACAATAAATCAGACGTGTGTGAGTGCGTGGGAGCCGCCAATGGCCATCGTCACACAGGCCTATGAACAGTCCATCAACAAACGACGGAGTACGTGCGCGCACGCCACTGCGAGAGAGGTCCATTCATCATTGCAGCCGAGCAACCACACACCTCGCATGCACAGATTCCACTCGAGTGCACATTGCATGCACACGGACATTTCATCCACAGCCAGACAGATCCACATGAGTGAGTCTGTAGTAGAAGTCAGCAGCGAGTGAGTGAGTCAGTCAGCCAGTCAGCCAGTCAGTCAGTGAGCGTGGACCGAGTTAGTCGGTCATGACCCCTCTGTCCTCGCCCCCTGCTATGGCACCCTTGGCTAACACCTTCAGCTGCAAACGGCCGTAGGACACCAGCTGCATCGTGGTCTCGCTGTATTCCACGTCACAGCCGACGTCTACGTCAGTCAGCTGGTATCCTCCCTTGACTACCTCATAGCACTCAGTGGCCAACGCGCGCATGCAACCCTTGCCATGCTGCTCCATGGCCCGGCGCAGCTCCATCTCTCGCTCCCATGCAGCATCCTCATCGTCATCCTCATCTTCATCTCCCGCCCCTCCCTCTAGCTCCCCATAGTCCCGGTAGAAGTCAAACTGGTCTGACGCTATGTGAAACTCAAACTCTGCCTTGTGTGCATGAGTGAGTGAGGCAAAACGCATACACGACAACGCAGCTGCCTTGCTCATTGCAGGCCACACCACGTCATTATTTGTCGAGACGACAAGGCGGTGCACAGACGGCAGTGTGTACTGGGGGGTGGGGGCAGGCAGTGCAGTGAGATGCGAGCCCACACGGACCTCCAACGTATCTAGTTTGTCGACGCTTATGTGTGGCAGGCTCTCACACACGGCGGACAAACTAGACGTGTTGAAGCAGACTGAGGTGACCATCCGCAGGCTGCCTAGCAGTGTAGTGAGTGCGTTGGGGGCGGCCGGCAAGTGCCAGGCCTCTGCAGGCGGGGCATCCTCATCGCCCACAAACCCCATCGAGGTATCGAGGTAGTCTATCTTGGGTAAGCGCACGTTGTTGCCGGCCTCATCGACCTCCAGCAGCCATTTGGGGATGCTCTCGATGACCTCCTGCGGGTCTGCGGTGTCCACGATTGAGAGCATGTCTGCGGCAGGAAAATGGAGGAGGTCCTTCCATGAGTCGTGGAGTCGGCTCCCGCCCAAATACAAGTCCACCTGAGGCACACAGGCAGCCATGGCGTGTACAACACGATAGATAGATGGGTGGAAGGATGCTACTCACTGTCATCCGACTTACTATCTCTGTCTGGGACGCCATCTGCTTGACCACGTCAGCCACGGGGCCACGCACGGCAGGAGGGGCCATAGAGCTCGACGCACCCTTGCTGCAATCCATCCTGATGCAGCCCACCGTGCCGTTCCCGCCGTGCCGCCACTCGATGGACACGCCGACTCGTCGCGCCCATGTGAGGAAGGTGTGCAGGGGACGGGTTTCGTCGCCGAAGGTGCAGCTGATGGTGGGGTTGTCGTACTGGAACTCGATGGTCTTCTTGACACCTACACGATGGGAGGCAGGGATGCAACATGAAAGCAGGAAGAGGAGCGCAGGACGTGCATTGCCTGGCTGGCTGTCTGCCCATCTGAGCCCACCTGCCTACCTCGGTTCTCCTCTTTGCCCCAGTGGGTGTCGAGGGCCTTCTGCAAATCAGGCAGCCCGCGGATGCCCCCGATGGCCAGCCCGCGGATGGTCGTCAAGTGAGGGCACTGCCCAAGGGCACTGGCGAACTCACACCAGTCGCTGCCCCTGCCGTCGATCTTGTCCCAGCTGTTGTTGGCCGTTGTGAGTGTGCGCAGCTGGGGGGCCGACCGCACGATGTGGGTGACGTCGGGAAGGGATCTGTCCGTCGTGGTGCTGACCCGCAAGTCGACGAGGCTCGGAAAGGTCCAGTTTGACTCCCTGAGTGACGGATAGGCAAAGCAGACAGATGGCGAGATGGACAGAACGTCCCGACGGACATTTCAAATCGATCATCAGCCCTACTCCCTCTCACCTGAAGTAGCTGCGGCATCCGAATGATGTGTCGAGCAGCCTCAGCTTGGGGAACACGACATCAGGCAGCCGATCGGGGTTGCTGCCGTAACGCCCCGATCCTGTGATGTGCAATTCCTCCAGGGACGACTTTGATGCCGCCAGACACCCGACCACCAGCCGCCCGCCGCTCCTGCCTGAGGACCGCCCGCGCCGGGGGAGGTCGTCGATGGGCCACGCGATGCGAGCCGTCGTGACGTTGCCCTGAACGACCACACAGACACCACATCGACAGACAAACGGGTGAATGTGAGGCGACACAATGACCGCACACTGTGCCTCACCAGTTTGTTCTGCAGGCGTGCGCGTGTGGGCTGGTTGAGGTTCGCCCACGTCTCGCACTCCTCCTTTGCGATTGTCAGGTTGCGGTATATGCCGAATGGAGCGTCGTCGGTCTTGCCCTCGGTGGTGGTGGACGTGTTGGCGGTGTAGTCGGCCTTGCTGTTAATGTCCTTGTTGAGAAGACAGAGGACGGTGGCCTCGATGGTGGTGAGGAAATAGGCCATCTCGCACACCAACGGGCCCTCAAGGCTACACAAACACGCCCCACACACAACCTGACACACACGTACACACAAAGATGGACAGAAAACATAAGGCCGTCAACGAGCCTGCCGTTCATTGGTTGCTGCCTGGGCCGGCCCCGTGTGCTGTCTGCCTGACCTGCTGCTGGTGGTTGTGGTGCTGCTCGTTTTGGCTTTGCTCATCTTGCTCAGAGACGCCCGACACACCACCTGACAAGAATCAAACAGAGAGGGCATTGAGTGCGTCTGATCTGTGTGGTCCATGCTCTGTGTCGCCCCCCACCTCCACTTGCAGCAGCAGCAGCAGGATGGTCTGAGTGACCATCCAATCGGGCCCGCTTGCTATCCGACACAACTGCTACCTGATCAATCACACAGAGCGAGCATCTGATAAACGGAACTCATTCCAAGCCGCTGGCCTCGATGCACACACATACCGCCATGGACGCTCCATGAGCTGCATTGTGAGGCCCCTCGACGGCCGCCACTGCTGTACGCCCACTGCCGTCACCCTGATCGATGCACACACAACACAAACACACACACACACATTGACGTGTGTGTGGTCGATGGAGACCACTCGTCTTCACGCACCTCTGTCACTCCGCCTTGTGCGTCAGTGTCAGTCAGCCCGCTCAGATATTCGGCGGCCTCCTTCAGACAATCACCGCCTCGCGTGATGTGGCCCAGCACCTCACCCACATCGCCGGCCGTCAGGGAGGCACGCTGAGCCGCCAACTGACAACACACAAACATCACGATACACACATGCCATCACGCGCCTATCACGGCCAGGTCTACCCTCACTTACTCAACTCACTTGTGATTGTATGGTGCGGTAGAGTGTGTCGATGCGGTGCTTCTCCTTCCCAAGCTGATCAAGGGCATCATCCACACTTGCCGCCGACTGTTACACCACCAAGACCACACAGATGCAGCAGGGAATTGGAGAACCGTGAGTGTCATGATGATGACTGATTGGCTGACCTGTGGACGAGCCCCGCGGTCATCGCGATCGTCGTGGTCCATTGCACGACGCTGCGGATGAGTGACCTCCTCTATACCACACCACACCACATACAGCAAAGCACCGTGGAGGTCAGCTGCGTCAGGGCGTGCAGGCATCATGAGATCTCATTTGATGTCTGCGCACCTGTGAGGCCCTCAGCGGCTAATGATGCAGATGCAAACATGCCGCACGTGCTGATAGACCGCTGGGGATTCTTTTGCTTTTCTCGCGAAAACCTCGAACCTTGCCCAAAACCCTGAAACCCGAACCCTAATCGCTTGCATGCCATCTGTTCCAGCCGTCCATCTGTTCGGCTCCCCGGATCTGCCATCCCGACATGTTGACATCGATGCAGAGTGTCGCATCGTTGGACCAGAGCCTGTTTGAGGCGCTCTCTGCCCTCCCCTCGCCCGCAGCCGTCGCTCCAGATGTCGCAGAGGCCACACGACAGTACGCAACGGATATGCAATCCATCAGGTGAAGACAGAGGCTGACCCTTGTGTGTGTTATCTGTTTGTTTGCAGGAGCCTGCGGGAGCAGATTGCGCAGCTACAGAGGGCCTTGGCGAGGGAGCACGGCGCCACGCCAGAAGAGCACGAGAGGGCAGCGAAGCAAATCGCCAGGTAGGCGCGTTCGATGGGATAATGCCCTGATCCAATGTGCTCGTGTGTTGCCATGCACAGGTATGAGGATCAGCTTCGTCGTTGGTACGGCATGGTGCAGCAGCACCTGTCGGAGAGCCGGCGGACCAATTTGCTGGCGGGCAGCGGCGGGTCGGCGTCAGCATCAGCATCGGCATCAGCATCGGGGGCGCCCCGTCAGCGCATCGGTGGTGGGGATGAGGAGTTGAGGAGTGGGCTGCGTGAGACCCGCCAGATGATGCAGACGGAACTGCAGAGAATGCACCAGGTCACAGAGGCACTCGGTGAGCAAGCCAGCATATGACCGACCGACACACTTGCTGTTGGTGTGTATCGTGATCTCTGCTGTGTGTGTGTGTGTTATATGTGTCACAGATCATGGCTCGACGACCATCGGCAACACAGATGAGGCCTACTCAGGTAGGGATGCGTTTGGAGCTGCATGCAATGGCCGCTGAAGGGCGTGTGGCGTGATGATGGCTGGTGGGTTGCCCTGTCTGTCTTGAGTGCAGCGTATGGGCAGCGCCTGCAAAAGGCCGGGGCGCTGCTCAGCAAACTGAAACGAAAGTGAGCCATCCGACAAGACAGGCGAGCGCATGCTGATAAGTGTGTGTGTGTGTGGTGTGTGCAGGACTGAGATGGACAGCACCTTCATTTGGTACGCCTTTCTGTTCTTCGTGGCCGTGTGCTGCTACATCATACTCAAGCGACTCAGAATACTATCACTCACTTACTGGGTCAGGCAGGCCACACAGGCACACGCACAGCCCCCCTGGCTGGGACACAAAAGATGCCTCTGTGTGACGGATGGATGCGTATGTGTGTCCATCCACCGTGCAGGCTGCGGGTGAGGTTTGGTCTCTGTCTGTGTTTTCCTCCGAGCTGTTTGTGCAAGTGCTGACTATGCTCGGACTCGCATCATGACACACAGACACAGACTGACAGACAGACAAGCAGGTAGACAGACAGGATGACAGGCGCTGTGCGGCCACGGAGGACTGGAGGGGACTGCAATGGCTCGTGAATTTACCTTCCCTCCACTTTTGAGATCTCAACTGACGTGACGCGCCGGCTTGACGTCCCTGTCGCAACAAAGATCTCCCTCTGATTGCCGGCCATCTCCATCTCGGTGTGTGAGGATGAAGCTGGAGAAAGTCGTGACGCTTCATACCGATGGCAGTGGCTTCTGTAAGGATGTACCACAGCACGAACATACACACGGTCGGTGCGTGCCGGTTGTTTGTTCGTCGCAGGGAGCGCCAAGATGAAGGCCGTCCGCGTCATCAGCCTCGACCTGAGTAAGCGGTCACATCTGACAAGCAGACGGTGCGATGTGGTACGAGCGTCATCTGATCTGATCTGCAGACACGTTTGGTGGCGACGAGGAGGGCGTGGACGAGTTCGGCGAGCTGTGGGTCGTATTCGAAACGCAGAAGGGTATGCACACACGCACTTATGTGGTGCTCTGCACGTGGTGTGTTGTGTATATGTAATTCCTGCAGGCAAGACTGGCTCCTGGCAGGTTGAAGAATACGGCCTCATCTACACGGGTGAGTGGGTCGGTGCGCGAGAGATGGATGGATGGATGGATGGATAGGCAGACAGACAGGGAGCTTGATGTGTGGCTTGGTAAGACACCGTGCCGGGATGGCTGTGTGCCGCGTGTGTTGTGTGCAGACCAGCTATTCCTGCAGGAGCTCAAGGCGCTGGTGACCAAGCTGATGGGCGAGGCGGCCGCCGACGACATCAACTACAGCGAGCAGGGCATGCAGGGTGCGTACACTACACAAAACGACACACCGACATGGCACACCTGGCGTGGTGCGTGTGTGCTTGCGTGGTTGTGTGTGTAGGTGAGGAGTATGTGAGTCTGGATGCTGGCAAGGAGTTTGTTAGCGCGTTCAAGAAGGGGGAGGCCGAAAGCAGAGCCAAACCCACGGCCAGCAGCAGCAAGTGAGCACTTCCATGATCCATGTGTTTGTGGTCGGGGGTGGATGAGAGAGGGGGGTGGATGCGGGGTGTGCCTTCGGATGGCTGGCTAGCCTGGGATGTGGTTTGTGCACGTTTTTGAATGGGTGTCTGGCACACATTGGTCTTCCAGATCCATCCTTTACTGACTGCTAAGTCAGAACTCCTGCCAAACCGGCTCCCGTAGCACACAGAGGCAGATCATAGACGCAGAATTACATTGAATATTGATCCCTCCGGACAGTACTTACGGAAAGAGCAGACGACAGCCCACTACACAGTCAGACCAGTCATCGTTCCTCTGGCGCACACACACGGCAACATAGCCAGACACAGCAAAGAGCGATGAACAAACAGCCAGGCGAAACAGACAGTAAAACGGCCTTGGGACGGCGGGATGCACTCTTGCCACGTCCACCCGACCAGCATCATCGTCAGTGGCGTGGTTCATCACTTAGATACAGGAAGGCCCCCGACGAAGCGGGCACCAGATCCACCAGAGCTCCTCGCATAGCTCCACGTCAGACTCTGGCGGTGCATAGGGGAGGCTCACAACGCAGAGGGGGACAGGGAGAGGAAGCACCATACTGACTTGTCGATGAAGAACCTCGGGAGTCTATCCCCTTGATCTGAGCACCGTACGCACGTTCAAGCTCGCAGTCTCGACGATCGGGCATCTGTCTTTCCCTCAGCCTCCTTTTTGAGCCTTTTCTTTGTCTTACCTTCCTTTTCGTTCCCGTTGTTCCCTTTTCTTGTCCTTGTTTTCCGGTGTTGGCTTGCTTTCGTGAGGGAGGAGGACGGCACTAGGTTTCCGTCGGGTACCCCGCCAAGTATGCAGATCTTCTACAAGAACTTCAGTGGTGCGCATTGCGCAATACAGACTCACACACGGACACACCACACACACAACACACGCCTGCTTCTTTGGCTGTGTTGTGTTATTCATGCAGGCAAGACGCGCACGCTCGACGTCGAGCTTCTATCCCTGGTTGCGGACGTCATGGCGAAGATTGAGGAGAAAGAGGGCATACCGTCCACCCAGCAGCTGCTGATCTATGGTGGGAAGCCGCTCGACGCCGGCCACACCCTGCAGGACTACAACATTCAGAGGGTCAGCGACTGAGCGACACACACGATGATGCCAGCCTACGCAATCACCTTTCGTTCTCTCGGCTCATGCGCAGGAGTCGACGCTGTCTTTGCTCGGCCGTTCTGGACGTCGACAGGATCAGGATCAGGATCAGGACCTTAACAAGACAAGGAGACCCCCGTCACAGGTACGTTGTTTCATGCAGCCACGCGGATGGAAAAAGACACGCTCGACCTGCGCCTTTGTTATGTGTGTACATCAGGCGTCGGCTCGAGCGGCAGCAGCCGGCGATATCATCGAGATGGTCACAGCGCTCATTCAGGATCTCAAGTGAGAAGACATAGCGACATGACGACACCATCGTTGATGCTTTGGTTACAGGGATATTGGCGCCCGTCGGGATGCCATGAGAGTTGACGATTTCAAGGCAGATGCCGATGAGATGATCAGGGTCAGAGGGAGATGTGCTGAGTGTGGTGTTGAGCGATTTCTCTCCGTGTCCCTCTCACAGGGCAGGATCGCTAAGGGGCAGTGGGATGTTTCGTTGGTCAAGGCTGTGCCAAGGCGCCAGTTGACTCCCTCGGTGGGCTTGCCTGGTAGATGACGCTGGTTTTTGATCTTCTCGATGCCTTCTTGCCTGTAGGAGGTATATGCTCTCGAACAAGCATCAAGTTCCTATCAGCCGGAGGCCAGCTCTATCAGCGAGAGGCTTCAGGTGAGTAATCAAGGGAAGGTTGGCATTTCATAGGCCATTCGGATGTCATTCGTATGCAGAAGGCGGGCATCGACTACTCTGCATTGATTACGGGCGTCTTCTCAGACCTGTTTCACGACTCTTCGTCGGCGGCTGAGAAGCTTGATGCACTTATCCACAGCCTGACACTTATAAATTGGTGACAGCTGCGATACTCCCTATCAACCGAGCAGCAGGTGAGCATTGTGCCTAGGGACATCACAAACCAGACTCCCTTACCTATTGGAACCAGTTCTTAAGGGATTCGAACCTAGTGGCGCCCAAATGGTTCATCTCGAGCTCATGTCGGTTTACGAGGGCCTCGGCCACTTCATGCAGACAGCCAAAAAGAGCCACCGTGAGCCACGCGTGCATATAGACGGCCATCATGACATCACACTGGCACGTGTTTTCTTGTCTGTTCGCAGCATCCTTCACGTTAGCGCGTCACACATCTGCGCTGAACTCATTCGTGGAACACCAAATTGAACCTTATCTGCTGCAGTAAAAGGTTGAGATTCTAGAACCAGCAGCCAGGCAGGCAGGCAGGCATGTCTCTTGTACGCTTGCAGGTCTGGTTTCCGCCCAGTTGAGCGTGAGGAGAAGCGGAAGGAACGAATTCACGCAGTGGAAGGGTTTTTTCGGCTCCTCAAGGACAAGGTAACATGACGCGAGTACAATCTTCCCCCCTGTATCAATGTTGGTCCTGCAGCTCGTCGCGATCGACAAGGCACTTCAATCAGACGTTCTCGGCTGCTTCAAAGCACAGAAGGAAGTCTTCATCAAGCGCCACAATGTCATTACAGAGAAACCAACTTCTCTTGTTCCAGGAATGGCCCTTTGCTTTGCTTGATGCAGGAGAAGATTGGCGAATGGCGACAGCACGCAGTTCAGTGGATGTCACGTATCAGGCAGCTTGATACCCGCACAAAGCACATCACTGGTAACACGCAATTTGTTTTCTGTGCTTTCTACCACATTGTGTGTGTCTGAATCCACCACTGGCAGACTATCAACGGAGTCTCACAAGCGCTGAAGCTGATTCCAAGACACACGAGAAGGAGTAGGTGACCTCTGAGCCTTTTGCGTGTCTCAATGCCTAGTCGTCCGTGGTTTGCAGGCTGCAGAAGCGCAACAAAGCCACAGAGGAATCCATGATCCGCGAGGGGAACATACAATACAAAGCACTCATCGCAGCAAAGGTGGGCAGGGGCAAGAATAAGTGGCTCATGGATGTAGGCTGTGTCTTGAGCATCGTATGCAGGAGGAGGAGGTGCAAGCGCGAATCGAGCGTCTGCGTGCTGAAGCCGCTGTTGCTGCCGCAAATGCGCCGCTTACAGAGATTCTCGCCCGCGTCAATGTGAGCTGGAAGCAAGCACATTTGTACGAAGCTGCTATCCCTCTTGTCCTTCCAGGATTGGCGCGCAGAGTATGACAGCCATCGCACCTTCTGGAACGCCGCAACTGCCGAAGCGGTGCGACATGTACAGTCAAGAATACCACCCCTGTCAAGAATACTCGTACACATCGATTTGCAGGAGAAGTACAACAGGCAGCTTCAAGCCCTCTTGTGCTATCTGGAGAAGCACGTCGAGAAAGGCGTGAAACGGCTCTCAGAAAGTAAGGAGAGTAAACGGATGCAAGAAGGAATACAAGACGTCTCTATCCTTCAGTCCTGTTCGAGGATTGTGCACGCGGACGGGCATTGCTGGAGCAGCAAATACTGGAGATCGACAACGCAATTGCAGACAAAAACCGAGCCGTAAGCATAAGGCTTCTCTAAAAATACCCGCTTGTACGAAGAATTGCCTTTCGATCGGTGTCTCATATGAAGATTCTGCAGGGTGATAGGCATGACTCGTCCTCTGAGACCGCGGCGGACGTTGAGAAACGGGTATGCAGATAGCGAGGAGTAACGAAATACTGTCACTTGCGTCTTGTTCGCCTTCAGCTGACCCGTGAGATTCGTGACCTCGAGGACGCCAAGGAGGGCCTCCAGACTGCCTTTCACGAGTGTTGCGGCGGTGCCACCCAGGAAATCCTACCCCTAGTTGCTGATGAGGCAAGCAAGTGGGCTTCTACGGTGCTTCCCGACCCCACTGTGGATGCGGCCTGGCTCAGCGAGGAAGGGAGAGCCCTTCACCTCCTCAAACTCGAGTTTGAGGCGGTGAAGGGCCAGCTTGGGGCAGCGGACGAGAAGCTTTGCAGGCAGGCGGAGGAGTCGGCAGCCGTTATCGATGCCATGCAGACGGAAATGGAGGAGGAGAGAGCGAGGCACGAGGAGGAGAAGAAGAAGAACAAGTCCGCTGCGCCTCCCAAATGTCAAATTTGTTACGATCGTCCCACTGAAGTGGTGCTCATACCCTGCAGACACAAATACTTTTGCAGAGGTAGGGATGGAAGGAGTACTGTCTCAGGGAATGAAGATATGGGTGTGTGTTTGCGTGTGGTGTCGTAGTTTGTTTCGAGCGTTTCAAGCGGGGGGACAGTAAGTGCCCCACCTGCCGCCAAAAGTACAGGGAGGAGTTCTCCGGGCCAGTCTACGAACAGGGATACATCGAGCCTTCCTCTTGAAGTGGTGCAGACGTAGGGCATTGCTGTGGCCCAAATTGGCGGTGGGACGCTGTTGATGTGCATGCTTGTGTCGTCTGTCGTGTACGTGCAATTTGTGTCTGTCGTATAACATGCAATCCTGTACTTGGGTGTCACACGTAGTTCGATGTGCGGCTGTGTCTGGGAGGCTTTTGCGTGCTGGTGTGCCTTTAAGAATCGTATCTGCACACGATACATGCTTTTGCACTGGTGTGAAGGTGTACACCTTGCCTTATACACATGGATGTGAATGCCTGCACTGTGAGGCTTTGTGTTGATACTGTGTAGATAAAGCCGTGTGTGCATGCTATATGTCATCGTGTACTCATCCATCTAGTGCTTTGGGGGAGGGAGAAAGGGTACTGTAATGACTGCCTCGATGTATGTCCCTATCTGCGTGTCCTGCCGCCTGCGTTGACGTGCATGGCCTGTTCTGTGACTCGTGCTTATTCGTGCTTTTGTGCATGTATGACGTGTAAGACCTTTTGTACCACTTCAAGACTCAAAGAGCACCGTGCTCATTCAGATGGAGATTGATGAGTTTCATCACGGCTGGTGTGTCTGGTGGGAGACAGACAGACAGACATAACAACAGACAGACAGACAGACAGACAGACGGGTGCATATATCTCGTGTATCGTCTGCTGCATACACACGAATGACCTGCAATGAATTATCATGAGCCACCATTTGATCGCTTGCGAGCTCATATGTGCGAATCTTCCCCCGTCCTGCCACGTTCCGCTGAATAGATCTATCTGTTGACGTGCTTCACAACCGCTCACACGTCCACTCAGTCGCATCAAGCTGCCCGCAAAGCTGAGTTTGGCAGCCAGCCATGAGGCTCTGTTTGGCAGTGGTGCTGTCATGCATTCTGTGCGCCCGTCTGCGGGCGCTGCAGCCGCACGGCCGCCTGTTCCCTTCGCCGTCACCATCAAAGACAGGCGGTGGGCTCTTGAAAGGCATGAGGCATCGCTATGGAGTCAGCGGGCCGCTGGATGCGAGTGCATCTGCTTCCGTGGCGTCGAGCGTGGTGGATGTGGGTGTGCCGACGGGCGGCATCCAGCTCCACGAGGTGGTAGATGTGCCTGACAGTGGCAGGGCGGCACCGTCGTTCGACTGGATGGCACACTGGTCGGTCAGCCGCAGAGTCTCAAAAGGACATTTGCATCCTGCTGGAGGAGTGCGTGTGTGTGTGTTGTTTGACATAGGTATCCCATCGCGCCGGTGTCGTGTACTGACAAGGAGCGGCCTTTCAGCTTCACTCTGCTAAACCAACCACTGGTCATCTGGTGGGACGAACCAAAACAAGAGGTATTCTCACACACACAGACCGTGGGCCAAACATGGGTGTGTTGATGAATACCCCCCTGGCTGTGGTGTGGCGTGAGTGCAGTGGCGATGTGCATTGGATCGGTGCCCGCATCGCATGGCGCCCCTCAGCGAGGGACGAATCGTCGAGGGCAACGTAGAGTAAGCCAACAGAGACAGCAGGCTGCCTAGGAGGCAGGCACGACCCTCCCTGTGTGTGTGTGGGTGGATGTGTGCAGGTGTCCATATCACGGCTGGCGCTTCGAGGGCTCTACCGGCGGCTGCACGGCCATCCCCCAGGCCCAGCCAGACACCCCCCTGCCCATCGGCACTCGTGCGTGCGCCACCATCTTCCCCTGCCAGGAGCAGCAGGGGCTCGTCTGGGTGAGGCCCACACCCGACACACAGCAGCAGCACGGGGGAGGGGCAGAGGCAGGATGGCCGGCCATGTTGACGAGCGAGACGGTGGACAGCGAGCAGCCCAACGCCGTGACATTCGACTCGTTCCGCGACGTGCCGTATGACTACGCGACGCTGTTTGAAAACCTCATCGATCAGAGCCACGTACCCATTACGCACCACGGGAGTGCGTCGAGTCGAAAGAAGGCCAAACATTTGCCACTGCGGATGACAAGGCCCGCATCCGAGCGCGGCTTTGAGGGCGTCTATGAGGACAGCGAGGAGCGAGTCGAGACGGTCTTCCGCGCGTAGGCATGTGTGTTTGCAATGGGAGGGTGGGGGGAGTGGAAAGATGGTTGTTTGTGTGTGTGTGTCTGTCTGTGGGTTTTGTGTGCAGTCCGATGTATCAGCACCACAACGCCACGCGTAAGGGGTACTCCCTGACGGCGCTACACTACTGTGTGCCGATGGAGCCGGGACGCGCCAGGATCATCGGACGAATCACTGTCAAGGTGCGCATGTGCAGCCAGACCTTCACAGGCCATGATGGCAGGGATGGATGAAAGACGGTCTCTCTCTCTCTCTTATGTCCATCTGTGGACACAGTTTGACAACGGCGGCCCGGTGGTGGGTTTGCTGCGGCGAGTGCCCCTCTGGCTCGTCCACCTATTCGTGAGACACACACACACGCATGCACATGTGGTATAGACCGGAGAGAGAGATAGTGAGAGATGATGTGACCGATGATAGGGCTGAGGCATACAGCCGCTGCTGCACACACACGTTGAGCCGATATACAACAACAACACTGATCCATCGATCTAGCCAACAATACATCTCCATGTGCGCGTGTGTGTGCGAATGGAGGGATGGATGCATGTGCTCTTCCATGTGTCCCTGTATGTGTTTAGGCGCTGCGATCGCTCGACGATGACAACATCTTTCTGCATGTGCAGGTGAGTGAATGAGTGACGAACTGAATGGGTGGGCTGGGCTGGTGTGGGGAGGGGTAGAGCAGCGTCAAGAAAGAATGGCAGAAATGGTTGATGCTGCTGGTGCTGCTGATGTCACTGTTGTGTCAGGATCGCCGCATCGCCGCCGCGGGTGGTCCGGGGAAGCTGCCGCAGAACTACTACCTGCCCACAGCCACCGACCTGTACGTCGCACAATTCAGAACGGTGAGCAGGCAATCGGGAAAGCCCACTGATGTATCCATCCATCCATCAGTGGGTCAAGAAGTGGGGGTCTAACGGTCCGTGGGGCTTCGAGCCGCTCGAAGGACTCACCAAGTCAGTAGAGTCACACACACATGACACACCATCGAGACGACGCACACACGAATCCGTGCCGCACGTGTGTACGTGTATCGTCCATGTGTGGTGTGTGCAGGCTCACGCCTCGCAGCGAGTTGCTGAACCACGTGGACAGCCACATCATACACTGCACACAATGCCTCAAAGCCCTCAAAACCATGAAGTAACCCGACACACACACACACACACACACACACACATGGATGCGGGCGGCTGTCTCGTGCGGACCTGCTTGTGTGTGTGTGTATGTGTGTGTGTGTAGTTCGTTGAAAGGATATCTGCGTGTGGGTGTGTTGCTGGGCATCATCGGTGCGTCCCGCCTGGCGGGGAAGATGGCCTGGTACTCGGGCGGCGGCATGGTGGCGTGCGCCATGGCCATGGCTGCCATCTCGGCCATCGGTAGGCAACACGACGGGAGACAACAAAGGAAGGCCATGAATCATCCCACACACTGACTTCCTGTTGTGTTATGTGGTCCATCCATCCATCCATCCATTCCATCCATGCAGAGAATGCACTGAAATACGGGTGAGCATCTCGACAGACTGACGACGGACAGGCAGCCTGTTGCCGCATGCAGTTTCCTGTTGATGTGCTGTGCTCTCTCTCTCTGTGAGTGTGTTTCAGCCCTGAGATACCGATGCGCAATAAGTGAGTGAGTGAGTGACGCCATTGATAAGGAGGGGATAGCTTTGCTCTGCATGGCATGGCCGCAATTGAGTAAGAGGGCGTGAGTGATGTGATGGGGCGGCCTCTGTGTATGAGAGCAATCGAAGAGGGAGGGAGGGAGCTGTGTGTATGTATGTCTGAATGTGTGCGCACATTTATGTGACAAAGAGTCGCACAGCAGAGGAGAGCGGAGGCCAAGGGGAGGAGCCAGCAGTTGTGTTTGTTTGTGTTTGTTGTCCATCCCTCCATCGCTTCGTTCGTTCATGTGTGTCAACAGTTTTTGGTGGGTGTCTATTATATCATCTCTCTGTAGAATACACACACCTAGATACCTATGTTTGTAGTCAGCAGTGCTCTGTGAGCGTGGCAGCTAAGCGAGAGCATTGATTGAGGCAAATTTAATCAATCATAAGTAAGGCAGTGAGTGAGTGGCTCGTCGATCCCATCTCTGTAGGCCGATGTATGTGGGCACGTAGCATCTCTGTCTGTCTGTGTAGTATGTGTGTGCATGTGTGTGTGTATCTGTGTGTGGACAGCAATGGACGTCTGTTCGTGTTGCAAGCGATAAGTCAGTCAATCAATCAATCAATCAGCAGTGAAGGAAGATCGCGTGGAAGGAAGCCGTCACTTAAATACACTCATCATGATCACCGACAAAACCGCACACGGCACGGCACGGCACGGCGAGGCATTCATGCAGCGTCAGACCAACAGCAGTCGTCCCTCTGGCGCTCTCCTACACGGACTGCCTGTGTGTGTGTTTCTGGCTGGCTGGCTCCGTCATATCAGTCAGTGTCCGGGTGCGATCTGCTCGCCCTCTTTCGGCTTGGGCGTCCACTCCTTCATGTCCATGTCCTTAGGCACACTGCCTGCACACACGACACATGCACACAAACACACACACACGGTGTATCCGTCATGGGGGCCGGTTGACTCTCTGTCTGTCTATCTGTCTGTCTGTCTGACCGAGGAGCTCTAGCTTGTTGATGCGTGTGGTGTCTGCGCCGTGGTTGTCCTCGACGAACACACAGATCTGCGTCACGTTGGTGAAGCGAGGCGCACGCAAAGGACGCTGAGCAAACACACACACCACACACATACACACGGACACACACACACACACAGAAAACACACGTTCACCGCACCCGGATGGCTTTGTGTGTATGCCGTTCCGACTGACCACGGTGCCGAGTTGTTCTGTCGTGAGGGCGAGTTGCTCGGTGGGCGTGTCCGACTCGGCCTCGATGAACCCCAGGCTCGGCTGGTCACGAAAGATCTTGATGCTGCACGCACACACACTTAATTATCTGTAGCGCATAAGCACACTCTTGTGTGTCTTTCTTACGTCTGTGGCGCCGTGCCGTCCTCAGCATCTGCGTCGATTCGAATGCCCGTGATGCGCACCGGCTGCCTGCACACACACACACAACGCACCGCCACGCACCGCCACGCACGGCACACAGACAGGCAGACAGACAGGCAGACAGACAGACAAACAGACAGACAGACCCTCTTGCAGTGCACAAAGAGATGGAGGGCTGTGCAGCGCATTGACCGACCTGAAAGGCAGCTTGATGAGGAGGTTTGGGTCATCTTCGCTCTCCAGGTACTGGCTCTTCTCGCCCCATATCATCGACAGGGGGTGGCTGCTGCTCTCATTCAGACACTCAGCCGACTCCTTCACTATCTGCTCCGACAAACTGACGAAGCAATACAACGCAAACAAACACATCAGTGAGTGCATCACAGATGCAGTGCAGTGCAATGCAGTGCACCGAGAGGCGCGTGTGATACCTGGAATCCCCCATCGCTGTGCTCTTCCTCAATGGCGAGCTTGCGGAGATCTCCGGCTCGCAGTGTGTTGTGTGACGGCCTGACGGGGAGCAGGCGCATCCCATCCGGTGATCTGAGTCTCGCTCAGCCTCTGTGACTGAGTTGGGCGGGTTTCCATCACTGTCCTCTATTCCATCTCGGCATCTCATCTCTGTGCGGCTCGGAGGCAGACAGAGAGAAAGGGAAACAAGGAAATAAAGATGCCGCGAACGGAGCACTCCGGCAGTCCGTCTGTGACTCGGGAGCGCAGCCCGCCGCCCTCCATCGAGCACGTCGACACCATTGCACAGGCGGCAGCGGCGCTGCCTGTGGACGAAGTCTACAACATATCGCTGCAGGTCAGTCAGGATGCGCAGCGCAGAAGGTCTGTCTGTCTGTGTTTTGATTTGATTGATTGCCCATATGGCTGGGCTGTTGGTTGGCCTGCAGAACAAGGAGCGTTGCCACATCTACAGCATGGTCAGTCAACTCTCGGTTTCTCTCCCACATACACACACACCACACACGCTCACACAGATGCACGTGTGTGTTCTGAGTGCATGTCTGTGGCCGTGTGTGCGCATCTATTTACTGCATTGCAGGAGTGTTACGAGCAGATGTACCACCGCAGCATCAAGGACAGCGACAACTTCTGGCGGGACATCGCCATGAGCACACTCAGATGGCTACACCCATTTACTAAAGTCCAGGGCGGGTAAAGATCCATACCCTCAAGCAAAGCAAAGCAAAGCAGACAGACCAACACGCAGTCCAACACACACACAGTGTGGTGTACATGTGTGCATGTGTGTGTGTGTGGTGCAGCGACATGCACCCGGAGGGCGACGTGAGCTGGTTCATCAACGGAAAACTCAACGTGTGTAAACCAACATTCCACAAACAGACACACAAATATATGCAGACAGGCGCGACCCCACACACAGATAGATTCACATGCAGCTGTGTTGTGTTGTGTTGTTGTGCTCGCTGTGCTGCCGTCCGTCCCATCCATCCCATGAATTATGCTTTGCCTGTCTGTCAGGTATGCGACAACTGTGTGGACCGCTGGGCAGAGGTGGCTCCCGAGCGCATCGCCATCATTTGGGAGGGGGACGACCCCCAACACACACAGACCATCACCTACAAGGCCCTCCTCAACAGGGTCTGCAAATTCGCTAACATGCTCAAACGACTCGGTCGGTGCACTGCACCCACACCACACCACCCTGTGTGACACATCCACACAAGACAGACATGTGTGGGTCGTTGGTTCGTTTGTTTGTCTGTCAGGGGTGCGTCGTTACGACACCGTCGGCATTTACATGCCCATGATCCCCGAGACCATCTACGCCATGCTCGCGTGTGCGCGGCTGGGCGCCATCCACAGCGTCGTGTTTGCCGGCTTCTCTGCACCCAATCTTAGAGACAGACTCATCGACGCACACTGCAAAATCGTACGCAATCCACACACGGACACACACGCAGAGAGAGAGAGAGAGAGATGGATTCTTGTGTGGTGTAATTGATGTGTTGTGTTGGTGTGTGTGGTGTGTAGGTGATAACTGCTGACCAGGGCATCCGTGGCGGCAAGATCATCCCCCTCAAGAACATCATGGACGAGGCCCTCAAGGAATGCCCACTCGTCGATACGTGTGTCGTCTTCCAGCACCAAGGTGAGCGGACGAACGAACGAAGGACAGGCGGCCATCCGGTGCATTGCAACGCCTCCATGGGTGTGTTGTGTTGTGTTGTGTCATGTTGTGCAGGTCAGGCCATCAACTGGATCGAGGGCCGTGACGTGTGGGGTCACGAGATGCTGGTGGGCACGCAGACAGACAGATGCATCCAGCCGACACGAAGGAGGGAGGGAGGGAGGGAGTCACCCACACACAGATCCATTCGTTCATGTCATGTCATACGTGCGATGTGGTGCAGGACGGCATGCGGCCGTACTGCCCGCTGGAGATCATGGACAGCGAAGACCTTCTCTTCATGGTCAGCACACACACACAGACGGATGGATGGATGGATGGGTATCGGGCCAACTGACATTCAGTTCAAGGGCTGTTTGGGGGGGGGGGGGGGGG
>CDMY01000398.1:0-26110 GCA_001179505.1 Vitrella brassicaformis | reverse complement strand
CTGTGTGTGTGTGGATGGATTGCTTCGATCAGCTGTACACGTCGGGCTCCACTGGCAAACCCAAGGTGGGTACCCAGGTTGGGTGGGCGGTGGTGCACACGCACGGCATCCGTCCATGTGTGCTGACACAACACACATCCCGTGTATGTGACCAGGGTATCGCTCACTCGTCGGCCGGCTACCTCCTCTACACGGCACTCACGTTCAAATACGGTAGGTAGGTACCTACGTCTGTCTCTGTCTCTGTCTGTCTGCACACCGACACACATGCCAAACACTCATGGATGGACGACTGTGAGGTGTATATGTGTGTGGTCCATCCATCAGTGTTTGACTTCCACCCTGGCGACATCCACGCCTGTGTGGCTGACGTCGGGTGGATCACGGGGCACTCCTACATCGTGTACGGGCCGCTCTGCAACGGCGCCACCACCGTGGTGTTCGAGAGTGTGCCCATGCACCCGAACCCATCGAGATACTGGTGAGGTATTGCACACGTGTGTGGGGGATTTTTGTGTGTCATGTTGCTGTGGACATGTCGTGTGCATGGGTGCAGGCAGTTGTGTGAGCGGTGGCGTGTGTCTCAGTTCTACACGGCACCGACGGCCATCAGGTGGGTGACCTGAAGCGGTCTGCTCGTCTGCTCATGTGTGTGTCGACGGATGTTTGGTGCTGTTGCTGTTGCTATGGTGTGGTGTCTGTCTGTGCAGGGCGTTGATGATTCACGGCACTGAGTGGGTGGAGAACCATGACCTGTCGAGCCTGCGGGTCCTGGGCACCGTCGGAGAGCCCATCAAGTACCCACGTGTGATGTGCCTATATGTGCCTCATGGCAACCCACCTCATTCCAATGTGTGCCGTCATTTGTGTGTGTGTGTGTGTGTATCATCGCCGACAGTCCCGAAGCGTGGAGGTGGTACGCACATACACACACATACACACACACACATACACACACACACACACACTCGAATCCATTGCGAGAATGGCCATCTGTCTGTGGTGTGTGTGTGTGTGTGTGCGCCCACACGCGCAGGTACTACGAGGTGGTTGGCAAGAGTCGCTGTGACATCGTCGACACATACTGGCAAACCGAAACAGGTACGTGTGCGAGGGTGTGGGAAAACAGTTTCCAACAGACACACCAGACGGACAGCTCCTAAACCCTTTGTGTGTGTATCCTCAGGTGGTCACATGCTGACGCCTCTGCCCGGCGCCATCAAATGCAAACCAGGCTCGGCAACGGTAGGCACACACACAACACAACACACAGACGCGTCCTGCACTCGTGTAAGAATCGTCACTGTGTGTGTGTGTGTGTGGATAATTGGTCGGTGCCCCAGCGTCCGTTTTTCGGTGTGGAGCCGGTGATCCTGGACAGTAAGACCGGCAAGCCGCTGCATGGCAACAACGTCAACGGCGTCCTCTGCTTCAGAAGGCCCTGGCCTGGTGAGCGAGCCAGGGGGGAAGGAACACCCTCCCCCCTGCCCCTACACACACGCTCTCTCTCTCTGTCTGTTTGTTCTTTCTGTGTGTGTGCGTGTGTATAGGTATGATGCGGACGGTGTATGGCGACCACGAGCGGCTGCTGAACGTGTACCTGCGCCCCTACCCGGGCTACTACTTCACGGGCGACGGGTGTGTGCGCGACAAGGACGGCTACTACTGGATCACCGGCCGTGTGGACGACACCATCAATGTCAGCGGCCACCGGCTGGGCAGTGCAGAGGTCGAACACGCACTGGTGCAGCACAAGGGCTGCTCAGAGGCTGCCGTCGTCGGCTACCCACACAGCGTCAAGGGCACCGGACTCTTCTGCTTCGTCACCATGAACGTACGCACCGACAAGGGGGAGGGCGGGCGGGCCCGATGGATGGATGGATGGATGCCTTTTGTGTGTGTGTGCATCAGGGTGACTATGAGGTGCACGCCGGGACGACCAAGGAGCTGCGCGACATCGTGCGCAAAGAGATCGGACCAATCGCCACACCTGACTACATGTACTTGCACCTTCCCCCAGACCACACACACGGATCTCTCTCTCTCTTTCTCTCTCTGTGTTTTGTGTGTGTGTGTGTGTGTGCATGTTCAGATTGATCACGCCCACATTGCCCAAGACGCGCAGCGGCAAGATAATCCGTCGGTTGCTGCGCAAAATAGCCGCCTCCGAGACCGACAGTCTGGGTGACCTGTCGACTCTTGGCGAGGGGGGCGACCAGGTGGTCCACACACTCATACAAGAGGCCAAGAAACTCACCACACCACCCACCAAATGAACCTACCCACGTGGCTGGCTGGCTTGCTGAGAGTGTGTACGGGCGAATGGTCCGATGGCACATAACATACACTCAATCAAGCGCTTTTTTATGGATTCTTTTCCGCAAGAGTGAGTGTCCGGGGGGCTGGCGTGAGACGGGTGGGCATGTGCGTACTGTAAGGCGTTTAATTCATGAGATAAGACGTGTATCTATCTGTACTATCTGCTAGACACTGCCGGCCTTTCAGCCTGCTCGGGAGCACTACGTATGTGTGCTGTGCATGTCCGTATGTGTGCTGAGGATTTTTCATTCTTCATGACAGACTCTTGGGAGACTTGTGTGTGTCTTTGTGTGTGTGTTAAGCACTTATACTTATAGGGGTCAGGAGTGTGTGTGTCTGCCGCAGCCCAGCAACACGGAAACGCTGCAGAAATCCATGCATCATCCCAGCACACTCGTGAGTGAGGCTGCCGGCCATCGCCTTCTGGTTGGGCCTGCTGTGGGCGGTTCCGACAGACGAGCTGCAATGAATGAAAGGCATGCGATCCAGAACAAGATGAAAGAAAGCATCTTTCCTCGATGACCCATGGGTCTGTGGGTGCTTCCTCACCTCGATGCTGTGGGGATGACGAGATCTGAAAGGACACGTGAGCCGCCGCGCTTAGGGACAGGTGTCTCGTCAAACCCTTAACCGACCGACCGACCGCTGCCAGAGTGAATCAGACGGGTGGCAAGGCCATTTCTGTTGAAGGCAGCGCTCGATTGGAGGAGGAGTGCAAGTTTTGAAGGCATCCGGATCACTGCGGCGCCTCTTGCATCGTGAGAGAAATGGTCCAGGTGTGTGTGGTGGCTGCAGGCAGGGAGGCAGGGAGGCAAGCAAGAAACAGCTACGCCTTCTGTTCATTCATTCATTGGTGCGATGTGTTTGAGTTGTTTTCAGGCGTCCGATAGTGCAGCTGACCCAGACCGGGCTGTCAGAGTCTATTCTGACGGTAAGCAACCGGCCGCCGCGTGGCCATGCAAGCGCATGGCAAAGGTGCTCTGCATGTCTGTCTGGTTTGAACATCCCTTGCGTGTATGGATGCGCGTGACGCATGTGTTTCTGTGTGAATCGTTCGTCGCCAACAGGTGTGTATGACATGCTTCACATCGGCCACATGCGTCAGCTGCAGCAGGCCAAGACGCTCTTCCCCAAAGTGCACCTCATCGTAGGCATCGCAGCCGACGAAGAAACCGCACAATACAAAGTAGGTAATAAATAGGACTGACTCACACGGCACACACACCGACATGGGATGGACTATTCACTCATTCATTCATCCAATTGTGCTGTGCCGTGTGTGTAGGGCAGGACAGTGATGACGATGTGCGAGAGGGCGGAGAGTGTGAGCCACCTCAAGTGGGTCGACGAGGTCATCGCACCATGCCCGTGGACCATCACGCCGGTAGGTGCGTCGATGTTTTTCTAAGCAACCGATACATCAACATGCTCTCTGCCTGCCTGCCTGCCTGCCCGATCGTGTGCGTGGCCATGTATACCTACCTTCATGTGCACAGGAGTTCCTTGAGGAGCACAGAATCGATTATGTTGGTGAGCTGGCGAATGAATAAAGGAACAGAGATCCATGCGGTCTTCTGTGTGAAAACTGTGAAGATGTGTGTGTGTGAATGGATTTGTCAGCCCACGACGATTTGCCGTACGGTGCTGGTGCGGGCGGGGAGGAGAATGACATATACGCATGGCTCAAAAAGGCGGTGAGGCAGGGAGCCAGGAAGGCATGGGGACGGACGTCGGGTGTCCAAAACCGTGTCCCTGTCCCTCCCTCTCTGTCTGCATCTTAGGGAAAGTTTCGGGCGACCCAGCGGACGGAGGGCGTGTCGACGACGGAGATGGTCACCAGGATCATCGCTGACTATGAGGGATACGTCGAGCGGTACCCTCAACCTACTCACGCACACACACACACACACACCAGAAAGAGCATGGTCGCGTGTGTGTAGGTGTCTTCGTCGGGGTGTGGACAGAAGGGATCTCAATCTCAGCTTCGTCGGCGCGCAGGCCATACACGTACGGACGCCAGTAAATGAGCCAATGCTTTGGTGAGATACGGATGGATCGCCAGTGTGTCTGTGTGTGTTGTATGCGTCAGGCCAAGAGGGCCCTGAGGAGTTTCTGGGACAGCCTCAAGCCGAGCTCGGTGCTGGTCCGCAATCCCATTCCCCACTGGACTGCACTGCACTATCCATGCATGACACACACACACACTCTCTCTCTGATATGTGTGCAGGGTGTCGGTGTGCGCAAGCCCCCTTCATCATCAGCTGACGAATCCGCCGCAGCACCTGACACGAGGGAAGGGCCGGGTGCGGCAGCGGCAGCGGCAGCATCAGAGAGGCGGGACGACACGCAGACGGAGAGGCGGCCGGCCGCACGGGCGCACTGACAGACAGACAGGCAGGCAGGGAATGAGGGACAGAGGCGGGAGAGGGATGGGGCTGGATTGAATGAGTGTACGTGTACGTTCATGACTTGATTGTGTCTGTCCTGTCCTATGCTCTCGTGTTGTTTGTTGTCGCTCTGTTGTGTGCTCCATCCATCCATCCACACACTCATTGTATGTAGCCATCCCCCCCACCTGTCGTGTTGACGTACGTTGTCCTGTAGATGAATGACCCCTGCATGCTTTCGTGCAGCCAGCCATGTTTCCACGTGTTTGTTACAGCCGGCCGGGTCTTGGCGAGACGTTTTGCATTACTTATTTTGTCGTATGTTTGGGGTAGGAAGGAGGACTCTTGATGCATTGGACGGACGCATCGGTGTATCCGCTTAAATGCGTCATATCATCAAATGCACCCAGAAGGGTTATGTTACTTGCGGGCATGCATGCCGTGAGTGAATGAATCCATCCATCCATCCACCCACCACGCAGGGTGAGCTCACTGGCCGCCAGCGACTGCACTGCACTGCCTGCGTCGATCAGCCTATCATGAGCTCGGCAGCCGGAACACCGACTGAGTGGACAGGAAGGTCCTGCACACAACACATACACACACACACATAACTCACACGAGGACAGCGTGACGTCACCGTCCTCCCTCCGTACTTGATGGCGTCTTCACATCTGTCCTTGTGTGAGATCAGTATGTGGTGTGGGGCGTCCTCGATGACCTCGAGCTTGACGGACGGCATGAACTGCACGGCATACTCACTCTGGCCGAACTCTATGGCCGTGTCGCGGTTGGAGTGAATGATCAGTGTGGGGAAGTGCATTGTCCGCAGCAGGTGCCGCGTCTCGACGGGCCATTGGTCGGTGTCGTGCACCTGCCGCAGGTCGTTGATGAATCCCTCCATCCGATGGCTGAACCACTGGAAACCCGTCATGGCCGTCACCTTGCTCAGGAAGAATGGATCACTGTGCAGCATCTTGATCGCTATCTGATAGATACAATCAATGGACACAACGCAACACACCCAACAACCCCACATAGCAGAATGAATGAACGAATAAATGACATTCTCACTTCGTTGGCATAGTATTTGACGCGTTCGTCGTGCGAGCCCATTCCGGCGACGGCCCGTGCGGCGGCGTATGGGAAGAGGCGTGCCGACTGGTAGGTCAAGAACTCCATCAGGTCGATGGGCAGCCGGCCGGTCGTCAGCAGACTGTTGATCGTCGCCTCCACCTTAGGATCCATCTTATGGATACCCCTGCATGACATATCGGTGACACATGAGCCGTGCTGTCTTGCCCTGTGGCCGCCGCCTGCCTGACACTCCCGTCCGTCCACCTGCGTACCGTACCTGACTTGCGGCGAGACGAGCACCATGGACTTGACTCTATCTCTGTTCCTCATGGCGAAGTCGAGGCAGAATGGCGCCCCCAGCCCCAGAGCGATCAGGTGCAAATCCGCCTCGTAACTGACCTTGGAGTCCACCAACTCCCGGTACACCTTGGTGTGGTCGGCGATGGTCTCGACCGACTCGAGGGGCGTGTGGTTGTACCCGCCGCGGGACAGGGTCACCACGGGCATGCCCGCATCTATGTCAAAAGCATCCCACTGCACCACACACACACACACAGAGCCGGTGTGGTGTGTGTGGTGTGTCGGCGGCGTGCTGGCTGGCAGACTGACCTGGTTGGAGCCCCCCGGTGTGCCATGGAAGAAGAGGGCCACGTGGCGGGCGAGGGAGAGGTCGGTCTCCGCGTCTTTCGTGATGTGATACATGACCGGACCGTTCCCAGAGCCGTAGATTTCAGAGAAGTACATGTTCATCTGACGCATACTGATCAATCACACACACAAACACATGGACAGACAGACAGACACTCGGAAGGCGGATCATGTGCCTCTCCACCCACTTACCGAGAAAGCCATGTCATGAAACTCCAGAACGACAAGAGGCCTCCTGCGAACATGACAAGAGGCGCGTTGAAGGCGCCCAGCAGATTGCCGCCCCACCGCCTCTGAACCACAGCATAGCCGTGGCCTGGTGTGTGGGCGAAGCAGACGGCCGGCCGCCGAAAGACGGGATGATGCAAGTGTGTGTGGTGGCGGGCGATGGTCCTGCAGGCGGACGGCAGGCTGCCGCCCAGGCAAACGGACGAGCGCCGCATATGATCCCCAGGGAGTCTCAGCGAAGAGATCTCAAAGCGACAATAAGCCGATGTCAGCTCATCGCATCGTCAAGCCTCATCATAGCCAAGCTGATCTTCGAAAAACAGGAGGGGAGGGTAAGGGTAACGGTTTGTTGGGTCTCAAACCCTGAAACCCCAAACCTTCTTGACGGTCTCGACCAGCTCGCAGCCAAGAAACCGCTCTCTCTTTCCGATGGAGGCCATCATTGAGGCGATTGGTATGCAGAAACCATTCACAATTGCTGTCACTTTGGATCTTCGTGGCCGATCAGGTTCGTACGGCGCGTTCCAGCGGGGGTTCTCATGGGTAATCGACACGCCACCATGGATTCTGGTGGGGGCACAGGCCATCAGCCTCGTATTCATGGCCGAAGAGCCGCCCAGAATCTGCCACAATCCATCCAACGATCCGGCGGGATGTCGCCATGGAGAGATCCTCGAGCAGACAGATTGCGCTCATACCTTCACGTGACTGGAAGAGTGGAATGCACAGCCACCAAGAAGATCGGCATGCGCCATGCACTCGTCTGGGCGGTCTCCTTTCTGTGTGTGTGTCTCAGGTATGGGTCAGAGGACCGCTCCACTGTGGTCTCAGAGTGGGACCTCGGCTACTGCAGCAGGAGGGGCTCCGTGTTCTACGACGCACAGATGGCGTCCTCCGCATTTTTCCTCGGATTCCTTATCGGCGTGCTGGCCATAGGATACCTCGCGGACCATCTGGGAAGAAAACCCGCGTATATCGTGTCGCTGGCCTTCGTCACCTTCTGTGGGGTCGGATCTGCCGTCGCCCGGTCCTTCGTCGCTTACGTCGTCCTGCGTGCCGGGACTGGGATTGGCATCGGCGGGCTCGGCTTGAGCGTCTATATCCTCAACAGCGAGGTTGTGTGTGCGGACAAGCGGCTATTCATCACCATTCTCACCCACTGTGGATTCGCTGTCGGGGGCTGCCTGGTCGCGGTGATGTCCTACTTCATATTGTCTTGGCGGTGGCTCACACTGGCTGTCTCTTTGCCGGGGTTCCTGCTGGCTCTGTTGCTGCTTTGTCCGCTGTTTGTGGAGTCACCCAGATGGGCGGCGGCGACCAAGAGATACGCCAAAGCGTATGATGCCCTCTGCACGATGGCCCGCATTAACGGCACATCCCTCCCGCCCCATGTCTCGCCAGCTTCACTGCCCTCCCTTCTCAACAACACCAGGGGCAGCAGTATCCGCCGCAGCAGCAGCACCACCACCACCATTGCCCACGCCACCACAGCGTCATCGCTAGGCGAGCCATCTTCCACCCATCCCACCCGTCCCTCCGGCCGCGAATCATCTGTCTGGAGCCTTTTGACGGTGCAGCCCGTCGCCGAGCGGCTCTACGTCAGCTTACTGACCTGGTTCGCAACCTCGATGGCCTACTACGGGCTCTCACTTTCTGCGGGCAGAATCGGACCCACCAGCCAGATAACCACATTCATCAACGGCGCGTGTGAGGTGCCCGCCGTCATACTCGGCGTGAAAGCCGTGGCTTGGAGGCGACTGGGCGGCAGAAAAGGTGTGGTCAACGGCTCACTGCTCCTCGGGGGGCTCCTTTGTCTGGGATGCGCCATGCTGGCGGGCCCCGGGGGATGGGGACTTATGGTCGTGGCGCTGCTTGGGCGGTTTTCCGTGTCCATGACGTTTGCCGGCATTTACCTGTATGCCGCCGAGATGTTCCCAGCCTCATGTAAGCAACGACCGATCGAAGCAATGGACAAGCCTATCCATTCAAAATATGTGTTGGTGCAGTGAGGAGCACGGCCACGGGCATGATGAGCACGGCAGCGCGTGTCGCAGGTGGGTGGGCATCCTTAGGTTCAGACTTACAACCTGCCTGTGCATGTCCTTGTGTCTCTTGCATGTGTGTCCCCTTGTTGGTTTGGTTGCGTGCAGGCATTGCCGCCCCGCAAGTCATCTCGCTAGGCGTGGCTTCGCCCGGCCTTCCCAGCCTCATATTCGGCCTCACGGCGACGATTGCTGGCGTCACAGGTGCATGGGGGGAACGTGCAGCACCAAGGAAGTCATATGTGTCTCTTTCGATTTATTGCAGGTTTCATTGGGCTGCCCGACACGCTGGGCAAGCCCTTCTACGACACGCTGCACGACATGCACTGCGACATGAACATCCCCGCACACAGGAGCGCAGCAAAGCCGCCAAGAAAAGTATCGGAGGGGACGGCAATGTCTGAGGGCAGCAAGACAGCCGACGACGCCCAGGCAGATCAGCTGCCGCCCTGCGACATACGAGTCATCGGCCGATCCAGCTGGTACGCTGCAATTAACAAGGGGATGGAGCAGCAGCAAGGCGGGGAGGTGAAGGGCGTCGATGCGCGCGACACGCAGGCGCTGGCCGGGAGTGCCAGTGCCGTATGACGCGAAGGCTATATAGCGGCGATGGAATGCATGATCGATCGACCGTCCAAGGGCATTTTTCTTTGTCTTTTTGGATGGATGGATGGATGGACGATGACGGCGCGGCTTCTGAACTGATCGTTTGCTGGCTTGTGGTTGTGTCTCTGTGTCTGTCTACATGTGTGCGCGCAAATAAGGTGGATACTGCGACGAGTATAGTTCCGTGTAACGCAAAGGTCCAGCTCGCAATCTCCGGAGAATCTCTCCAGAGCGCCAGATCTACTCATGGACAACAGACGGTGGGTGCCCCTGAGATGGGTGGAATGGCTGAAGGTGTTGGTGATTGCTGTTCTCACTCTGGACATCGTGTCATGCGCGCGAGTCAACGGCAGCGACGTGCCGAAGCGCGGCATCGGCAAATCATCCCGCGCTCCCCGCAGACAGCAGCGAGATGAGGAGGAAAAGTGGTCCGTCCGTGACGCACTCAGCGACGTGCTTACCTCTGACGCGGCAAAGGTGGTGGGCGGCGGCACCGTCATCGTGGCGGGCACCTATGGCGTGCGGCGGCTGAGAAGGTGGCTGAGGTATCGCGCAATGAAGCAGTTCGAGCGGCCGGCGACCCCAGTGACAGATCTGCTCGGGCACGTGCTGTACAAGAACGACAAGGGAGGGGAGGGGCGAGCTGAAGGTGGTCGGATGCCGCGCATCAAGAAGGTTGCGGCGGGCGATGTGCTGAGCAACAAGGTGGTGGCCCTTTACTTCGACGGGAAAGGTCTGGAGGACCTGCTGGCGAGCGGCAACTACGCGGTGTTCCGTCCGCGTCTGCAGCGCATCTACCGTCAGTGCCAGGAGCAGGGGCGGGAGTTCGAGGTGGTCTATGTCCCCATGGACAGCGACCGCACCGCCCGCCGGGAGCACTTCGCCTCCATGCCATGGTACGCCCTGCCCTTCGACGACCGGGTGACGCCCAAGAAGCTCATGCAGAAGTTCCGGCTGCGGCAGATGCCATCGGTGGTACTCATCGACGAGGCCGGACAGGTCATCAACAAGCGGGGCTACAACGCCATGCTCATGGACCCTGAGGGCTTCCCATGGGAGCCCAAGCCGCTCTCCCAGCTTGTGGGAACCGACTTCATCGACCCAAGCAACAGGACGGTGTCGGCCAACCAACTCAGCGGCAAGGTGGTGGGGCTCTACTTCTCAGCCAACTGGTGCCCGCCCTGCAAGCAGTTCACGCCCGTCCTGGCCGAGGCCTACAAGCGGTTCAAGGAGGAGGGCAAGGACTTCGAGGTCATCTTCGTGTCGAATGACGAGGACGCCAGCAAGTTCTACGAGTACTTCGGCAGCTCCATGCCGTGGCTGGCCATCCCATACGGCGACTCGAAGCGCCGCTCGCTGCTGCAGAGCGAGCTAGAGGTGGCCTCGCTGCCCACACTGGTGCTGCTGGACGAGAACCGGCAGATCATCACCAAACAGGGCAGGGCACTGCTGGCCAGCGACCCACAGGGCAAGAAGTTCCCCTGGCGGCCCAAACCTGTCACAGACCTGGCAGAAAACACCGAGAAGATGACCGACTACCCGTCGCTCGTCGTCTTCATGGAGGCGTCAGAACCCAAGAAGCAACGAGAGGTGATCGAGTGACGGATACACACGCGAACAAACAGCCAGGCAGGGAGGATTGTGCAGTCAGTCATCGATTCATCGGTCCGTGATATGATTGGGCTGGGCTGGACGTGTGTGTGTTGCAGCTGGAGTCGTCCCTCGAGGCTCTTGCGAAGGAGCAGGAGGCACTGCCGAAGGAGCAGCAAGTGGCCATATTCACTGCCACCAATGTCAGCCCGAGGTACTCGACCCACCGAGCAGCGCCACGTACCAAACTCAGATACACATCATCTGGGCGTGCTGTGCAATATTTATTGTCTGCCAGGTCGGTTGCCCTCCGCAATCTGTGCAAGCTGGAGGTGGTGTTGGACCGTGCCGGCAAGGCATCTGCTGCAGATGCAGCGGCCAGCAAGGAGGCCCCCAACATGATCATCCTGGACATCCCAGACGAGGCCTATTACGTGGCGACTCAGCCCGTGGACGCTTCGAGCGTGCGGCAGTTTGTGCGGGACTTCCAGGACAAGAAGCTCAAGAGAATACCAATGCAGACCGGCAAATCATGAGCGAGCAGATCCATGCCATGCCATGCGGGCAGGCAGGCAGGGTGTGGTGTGTCGTGTTGCGTGTACATGGATGGCATGGATGGTGGGTGGTTTGGTTTGTGGTGGTCTTTAAAGGCAGATCGATTCGATGTATGCGATGGATGCACATGGAGGGGATGCGTGTGAGAGAGAGAGGGAGTCATTTAAGCGTCCGTCCGTCCGTGCATTGATTGCATTTATCCACTCACTGATTGATTGACTCATTGATCGAGTGCCTGTCTGCTGTCGACAGGCAGCGCGGCGAGGTAGCTAGGACACTATAGAGGAGTAGGTAGGCCGGCAGTGCAGTGATGGCTGGCTGGCTGGCTGGCCATGTGTTTGTGTGTGGTCTGTAGACCCGATTGGTTGACGCCACGTGCCAGGCGCCATTCACTTACTCGCTACGTATGAACGTGTCAGTCCAATTGCATCTCGCCATTCAGCCCATCCAAGGGCACACATAACGGTTTGACAGTCACATGGATCAATGAATCAGTCAGTCAGTCAGGGGTCACCATTCAGTAATTGATTGACTCATAAAGGGACGGACACGGAGGGAGGGAGGGAGGGAGGGGCACTCACGCACTCATCTCGTCTTAGCTATGCACACAGGGGAAGGGGAAGGGAAGCGGAGAGGGGGCGGGATGGGATGGGATTAGACAGAAAGCAGCCACATGAACACATTGCCGCTTGCCGGTCAGACACCTTCGTCGGTAGCCAGCCCAATGCCTGCGTCAATCGAATTTGTTCCGCCGGGAGAAGCTGGGCGGCCTGATGCATCCAACGCACAGACACAAACCAGCTCATGGTGCCCACACAGCACACCACACCCGTCCAGCCACTCCGCTGACTGACCCTGCTTTAGCCTTTCTCTGCCCAGAGGATGATTTGTCCTTGGCCTTGGCCGCTCCCTTGGTGGCTGTTGCCATCACCGCAATGACCAGCAGGGCAACCGCAATCAGCGCCGCCACTATCCATGTCACCTGACCGACAAACACACGCAGATCACTTCACTTCTTTTCCTCCTTGTTTTCTCTTTGCTCACTTGCAATTCCATGCTGCTGAGGCCGCTGTCCCCTTATGTAGGAACGAACGGTCAAGGCGAGCTACGAAAGATCTGCGAGCTAAGCCTGCGCAGAGTCTTCTCGGGTTTTCTTTGAGAATGGGAAGCAGGCACCGCCCTTTGAAAGGCGCATTCTGATCGGTACGGACGCTGACACGACCCCACGCGGAAACACGCAGATGTGCATCATTCGTGGTGGTTGCTGTGTGATTCAGGCGGTTGGCTGTGTGCTTGCCGCACCAACATCGGTCGCCAGTGAGTCCATGAGCTTCACCTATCCCCTCCAGCTGGTGCAGGTGCTCAAGGCCAGCACCGCACCGAAAGGCCTGGAGGAGGCGCTCATAGAGCACCTGCTCGAGTGAGTGAGCCAACACTCACGCTCACACAATCATACTCACGGAAGCCCCCGTACGCACAAACAACGGACGGCTGCTGTGTTGATGTGTACGCGTCTGTGTGCAGAGATCCCGATAGTGTCGAGAGCATCGAGAGCGTTTGGGTGAGGTCGCTCGTCGAGAATGCCACCCTGCAGGCTGGATCAGCGGATGATGACGACGAGGAGGACGAGGAGGAGGACATCCCTGAGTGGGACAACGGCCCCACGGTGGATGTGCTGTCCGTGCTCAAGGAGCAGCCTGACGCGCTACCCGAGTGGGTGATCTTCAGCCACGCCTTCGACATGTCAGCTGCCGTCGTTGACGGTCGGCTGGTGCTGCGCACGCCGCTGCCACAGGCCAGGATCACATACAGGGGACTCAACAGGTGCGCACCGCACCCACAGCCACCCACACGCACCCTGTAGTTGATAATTGTCCAAGTGTCGTTCCCCCGATGGATCTGCGTGTGTGTGCTGCAGGTTCGAGGCTCACGTGAGCTGCAAGCTGCGGGACCATCGGACCCCCAACAAGTCGCTCGGCGACACCCCACTGTACGGCGACACGCTGACGGCCATCCTGCCCCTCCTCGACACGCCGTCAATGCTCTGCCTCTCCGAGACGTGCAAGATGCTGCACCCGTACGCTCACATGCTCACCTCCAATGAGTATTGCTTTTGGAGGTCGGAGGAGCTCGACATTCTTGACGTGCAGCCGGAAAAGGAGAAACCCAGAACCGCAACACTGTAACAGACAAGCCCCTGCACAGCACACCATCGACAGACAGCTCATCCATTCACCCCTTCTGTGTGTGTGTGTGTTCATGACTCAACCATGTAGGTACCGAAGGATGTGCTTCGCGAGGAAGCTGTCGTATCTCTATGGCCGGTCGGAGCAGGCGTGGGAGGCCATCGAGGCCTTCTTCGACGAGGAGGAGAAAGGGCTCCCACTGGTGACGGTCACGCAGACCGAGCTCAAGGCCAGCCGCTGCCTCTCCAGGGCGACAGACCGCCTCATGAGGGCCTGCAAGACAGCGGGGCAGCCCGTGGCGGAGACGCCCGACAGGGCGCTCAAGCTCTTCCGCTTCGATGCCCCAAAGACACTCGAGCAGCTGCGCAAGAACCTCACGAAGCCTGAGCCAACGACCGCACCACCACCACCACAAGCACCAGCAGCGGCAGCAGCGGCGGCGGCAACAGGAGACGAGGCAGCAGCAGAAGGCACCGACGCTGACGGCTCTTCCGACGCTGAGGACGTGATCGAGTCCATCGACACGCTGCTGGAGGAGGCCGTGAGCAGCAAGGACGGGGTGTACCTGCTCTTCCACCTGTCTGACGTGGAGAGGGCCATCCAGGCATTCATCCAGGAGATACTCGCCAGTGTCCTGCCCTTGGGTGTGCACGGGCACGGCCAGCAGCAGCAGCAGCAGCAGGGAGAGGGGGAGCATGGTGATGGCGAGACGGACAATGAGGCCGAGCAGCCAGAGGCAGAGGAGAACGTGGCCTAGCTGGCTGGTCGTGTCTCGAGTTTCGTTTCTGCGTGGCGAGGGTGGTGAGGGAGGGTGTATAATCGGGTTCTTTGGATAACGAAGCGCATGCACCCACACCCACACACAATCGGCCAGTGGTGTGTCTGTGTCTGTGTGTCTGTGTGTCTGTGTGCGTGCATGCGCCTGGGTATGGGAGCATTATGTCGACGACACGTCGTCGACTCCATACATACACACAAAGGACAGGCGAGCGAGTGAGTGAGTAGACGACCGATTCATGGAAGGCATCCATCCATCCACCCACCCACCCATCCTCTCTCACTCCGCTGATGTGACTTTCGTTGTTCCTCTGTCTGTCTGTCTGTCTGTGTCTGTGTGTGTACGTGTGAGAATGGTGAGCGTCTTGGTGCTACGCGGGACAGACGGACGAATTGATTCATCAATTTTTTCCACCAGCCGAAGGCAAGGTTGCACTATCATACGCCGTGTCTCTCTCGCCCCCGCATAAACCAGCCCATCATACCAGCAATCCAATCCAACCGCCATGAAATATAAAATGTAGGCAGCGATACACACACATGCCTTCTCACCGTCGCTGCCCTCGCCCTCCTGGTCACTGCTCTCTCCTCATCGTCACTGCTCGGGTCGTCCGCCTCACTTGTGTCGTCCTCGGCTTCCGCGCAGGCATCACACACCACCTCGCCCAAGTGACCAGGGGTGCGGCCGATTCCCACCACCAAACGACCCTGCCAGCCCAGCCCACACCATGAACACAAAAACACAGCCCATGTGTCTGCGACCCACCCGCCGTTGTCCCCTATGGCAGGCAGGCTTACATATGTCCAGCACTCCTCTAGCCACTCATACTTGAGCACAAGAATGTCCCTCCTCTTGGCCGACAGCATCTTGGCGGGGTTGGGCCGCTCGTCGCCCACCACCAAGGCATACGGCTTGTCCCCGCCACTGCTCAGCTCCACCTCCTTCGCTCCCATGCCCTTCACCATCATGCGCACCAACTCACGGTCGCCCTTCTTGAGGGGGACCTGGTCCATACTGGCCCCCTCTGGCCGCCATCCGAACCCCGATATCGACACGCGGAGGCCTCGCAGGGGGCCGTTGTCGCCCCCAGGGGTGAAGTAGCGGTTGGGGCTGAAGATGGGCGAGATGTTGAGGTCGAGCAGTCGCCTGTGGGTCCAGCACGTGTAGAGGAACAGGAGGGTCACCTGCTTCTCGGGCATCTCGGGGATGCCGTAGCGGTCCATGGCGCGGTAGCCCTGATCGTGACGCAGCACGTAGTAGGCTATATCAGACGGATCCCGACGGGCCACCGCCTCGCCCCACACCATCGACGCCCCCAACTGACACAACCACACGCACAGACAAAGAGAGAGAGATTAGGGGTTGCTTGGGCTGCTGCTGTTCCATCCAGTGCTGTGCTCACCCGTTCAGCTGTTGTTATGCAGTTAGCGAGGTTCTCCGTCTTGTCGTCACTGAATCCCAGGAAGGCGAGCCACTTGCCCTGCAGCAGCCCGCCGATCTTCTTGGTGCACACCCGCTCCCCTGACGGCATGCCGTCCTCACCCACACCACCACCGTCACCATCGGCAGCGGCCATTTCACCCTCACCCTCAACCGCCCCCTCTCCCATGCCTCCCTGGTCCGCATAGCCCTCATACCCCTCCTGCATGCCGGCCGCCGCCTCTGCGTGCATGCTGTATGCGTCCTCCTGGCCCATCTCGCTCTCGTCCTCCCTCTTCACATGAACGATCGGCTCAAAAGCAGGCGGCGGGACAGCCGCTGCTGCCGCTGCCGGCTGGCCGGTCTCTTGCTTGACCCTCAAGTTGAGGGGCGGCAGGGCGGGGGGGCGACGGGACGGATGGGGAGCGGCCGATCGTTGTGGCGGTGGTCCAGGTGGTGGTGGTGGTGGCTGCGGCTGGTTGCCGGTGTTCCTCTGTGAGAAGACGTCCAGCTTCTTGTACCTGCTGTCATTCTGCTGTCCCCATCCCCGCGTGGGCGGCTTCTGGCGCGTGTCGTTCTTGCGCTTCCTGTTGCGATTGGCGTTGTGGTTGTTGCTGGGGTTGGTCAACGGCGGGACGGGAGGGGGGAACGGAAAGGGAGCGGGCGGGGCCAAGGGGGCGTCAGGCTGGCCACCGTCATTCATGTCTGTCGGTTGTCGACTCAGGGAGGGGGGAGGGGCTGGGTGGTTCTGGGGGAACGCCGGCGCGGGCGGCGGCGCACCGGCGTTGCCATTCGTCAGCATGAAGAATGGGGCGGGGGGCTGCGATGGCGTCGCCGGCGGCTGCGGGACGCTCCTGCCGCGATCCACCTTGGCTGCGAAGAGCCCCACGTCTGCCGCCTGCTTTTGATCGTTCGAGGTGTCCAGCCATGAGGGCGTGACGAAGTAGGGCGGCAGGAGGCCGGTGGAGCCTGCTGTGAGAGTGGATGGGAGGGAGTTGGAGGGCTGGGATGGGTCGACGAGGACGTGTGTGATGGCGGGGTCGTCGTATCCGAAGGCGAGCATGCCGCCGCCCTTGTGTACCAGGATCTTGTGGTAGTGCTGCACCGCCGGCGGAAGGTGAGTCAGACACACCACCGTACCTGAGTGCATGTGCCATCCATCAGACACATAGAACGGTGAGAGGAAACACCGTGGCGTTTTGTGTGGCGTGCACTCACTGACTGATGAGCCACGTGCCGCATTCCTGGTCGTCTGTGGGTATCATGACCTCGGCGTCCTCCTGGTATCTCTTCCACGCCGGCTCAGCCACACCCATGCCCTCACCGTCGTAGCTCATGGGGTAGCCGGCCTCCACGCTGGCCTTCACCCACCGCACACCGACCGTTCGCAGATGCGAGTGCCTCGGGTGCCTGAGGGCCTCCAGAATGGGGTTGTCGGTGCAGTCCACCACCACACACGATACGCGGCTGGCCAGGTCGTTGGGCGACAGCTTGTCCAGCACGCGGCCGCCATTGTCCGTGATGGCCCTCTCGCACTCGCGGCGGGTCTGTTGGTTGCGGATGGCTGATGGGAGGATGGCTATCGACAGGCCCTTGAACGGCGGCAGGCGATACGGCGAAATGTCAGGAAGATAGCTGCACACGGTTTCAACGACAGCAATCAAACAAGGGAACATGACCATGTCGCCAAGTGGTTTGTTTCTTCTGGCTCACACATATACCATTCCTTCTTGACCATGTCTTCCAGCCACCCACTGCTCACGATGGGCAGCCCCCTCTCCCTCGCACCCGCATACACCTCCGCCCCGGCAGCCGGCGGCATCATCACGCTATTGCACACCAAGTGTGTCGCACTCCCCACGTCGGCATCCATGTCGGTGTCCATCAGCGGCCGCCCGCCCAGCAGCATCACCAGGTGCTTGGCCTGAGTCCGCTCGTCCGACGCACTCGCCAGGATGAATGGCCGCACGGAGTCGTCATCTGATGTGGGCAGGATGAGGTCGATGAGGCTGTGGTACTTGGGCAACACATCACCAGCACCACCACCACCAATAGCCGCCCAGTGCGGTGGCGGGATCCATTTCTTGTGGTCGATGAGTCGGGCGAGATACTGAACACGGCAGAACTTGGCTGTGGGGCACCGCTGTCGCCACTGGATATAGTTCTGGAAGCCCTCTGCCCCGGGATGGAAGGTCGCACAGACGACGAGCGAAGCGTCGGCAGGGTCGTCCACCCGCTCGAGCACCAGCTCATGTGCGTGCCTGCTGTTGGTGCGCTGGATCCGCTGGGATGCCTTGCGGGGCGCGAGGCTCGCCAGCTGCCGCTGCTGCGCGTCGGTGAGGTCGGACAGGGCGAGGTCGTCGATGAAGACCTTCTCGTGGTGCGGCGCCGCTCGAGATGAGGACGCTGATGACGCCATCCCAGATGACGGACTCACTCACGCGGCGCTTGCACTGACTCCTGCCAGTGGATGTCGGGGCGACTCCGAGAACGTGCCATCTTCAGCAAGCTCCGAATTCTACCTCATCGGGCTGCTCTCATCCCTCCGCACACCCTTCGCACGGCAGCCATCGTCAGATTTCTTGCGCGATCGGGGCAAAGTTGCGCGCTCAGATCTGCGACATCATCCTGCGACGGCAAGGAAACGGGAGCAAAGAGAGGGTAGCAGCGCAGCGTGGGAGAGATAGTGAGAAGCAGCTTTCATTGTCATTGAGCAGAGCGTCGAGATGGCGACTGTGGACGATGTGTGGAGCGAGGCGTTTCCTGGCGAGGTCCCCCTCTCAATACAGAGGCAAGCGCACAAAGGACACAGACAGATGGCACCGACAGACACGGCACACACATGGGCCTGTGTGTTTTGCGTGCCGTCTTGTGCGATGTGTGTGTCAGGGACAACCTGTGGTTGGAGGTGTGTTATGTGGGGTCGGCACTGCTGTTCATCCTCGCACTCCGGTGAGGACAGACAGACAGATATATGGATACATACGGACGGCTGCGCAAGACAAGACACACATCTGCTTGGCCGTGGCGTGTCGTGTGTGCGGTGTGTGTGGTTGGTTGGCTGCTGTCTGTCTGCAGGGGTTTATCTCACCAGGAAACCGCCAGGATGGGCAACATCGTAAGACACCAACGTAGCACATTGGTGGTGTGTGCAATGTCTGTCTGTCTGTGTGTCTATGTCAGTATGGGTCTCTGGGTATGCTGCTGGCCATCGGTGGAGTGCTGGCGAGCGACCAACTCTTCGGTATGTGTGTGTGGAGGGATGGGTGGAGGGAGAGGTGCACGAGCAGCAGACAGGGAGGGAGGAGGAAAGGCTTTTGCAAACAGGGCTTTCATTGCTGGAGTCCATCTGTCTGTCCGTTCGCATGACGCAGGTAATGCGTATTGGATCTTTGCGGTCGCCTGTGTGCCTGCGGCCGTCATTGCCGTCACCGGAGCCCTCATGGTCAAGATGACAGGCATGCCGCAAATGGTGAGATCCACGCACACACACAGTAAACCAGCACCAAGGGGTTGATCTCTACCATCTCTCTCTGTGCTGATATATGGATTGGATCGGATTGCTCAGGTTGGTCTGTTGAATGCCTTCGGCGGTCTGGCGGCCACTTTGGAGGGCTTTGCGCTCTTCAACGACCGCTACGAGGACGTCCGTGAGGAGGAGCTAAACAAGGGCAACGAGATCATCGTCTTCCAGGCCATATTCTACCTCCTCGGGGTCAGTCATTGCCGCACCCACATCCGCACACACACACAGACACAGACACAGACACACCAACACACATGCGGCTGTCTGTCTGCTGCTTTGGGTTCAGGTGATCGTCGGTATCGTCACGTTCACGGGCAGCCTGGTGGCCTGCGCCAAGCTGAGCGGCTTCATCAAGCCCCGCCCCCGTGTGTTGCCCGGCCGTGCCCTCTGGGTGCCACTCCTTTTCGGCGCCATAATCGCACTCGGCGTCGTGGCGGGCAACTACGGACTCGGCAGCACCATCGGGCTGATCGCTCTGTGTGTGCTGACGGGTCTGTCAGCCGCATATGGCGTCGCTTTTGTGATGGCCATCGGTGGTGCGGACATGCCCGTGGTGATATCGGTGCTCAACAGCGGCAGTGGCTGGGCCGGGGTGTTCGCCGGCTTCATGATCAGCAACAACCTCATGGTCATCGCCGGCGCCTTCGTCGGGGCGAGGTCAGGCCAGGCCACACCACACCAGAAAGAAACAAAGACAGACACACAGAACAGACCGCACCGCCATGTGTGTGTGTGCAGCGGCATTATCCTGTCGTATGTCATGTGCGAGGCGATGAACCGGTCCATCTACAACGTGTTGGTGGGCGGCTTCGGCGACATGGGCAAGACGGCGGGCGGCACCAAGGTGGAGGGGGAGGTCACACAGACGACTGTCGACCAGGTCACCAAGTGGATGCTCGAGGCACGGTCCGTCATTATCACGCCGGGATACGGCATGGCCGTCTCGCGCGCACAGCACTCGGTGGCGGAGCTCACCAAGGAGCTCAGGGCTAAAGGCGTCAAAGTCAGGTTCGGCATCCATCCGGTCGCTGGGTGAGCGAATGGTGAAGGGAATCTGTCTGATGCAAGAGGGCTGCTGACTGTCCGTTGGTTGGTGTGTGATCAGTCGTCTGCCCGGCCACATGAATGTGCTGCTTGCCGAAGGTGCGAAGGACAGGCAGGCAGGCGGGCAGAGATCTATGAGACTGTGGACGTGGATGCACTTGCTCCCATGTGTGTGTCATGTGTGGACGTGCAGCGAGTGTGCCGTACGACATAGTGCTGTCGATGGACGAAATCAACCACGACTTCCCGGACACCGACCTGGTACGTGCCTCCAATCCACCACACGGCCCACTAAACACCACACGGCCGGCTGTTGACTGAGGTGTGGGCCATCGGGTTGTTGGTGGGTGCAGGTGTTGGTGATAGGGGCCAACGACACTGTGAACCCCGCGGCCCAGACGGACGAGAGCTCCGCCATCTACGGCATGCCCGTACTCGAAGTCTGGAAGGCAAAACAGGTCAGCCACACACACACACAACACACACACACACACACACAATCGCGAGTGTGTTATGGCGTGTGGTGTGTATGGTATGGTGGGTGGATCTTACTGCAGTGTGTGGTAATGAAGCGGTCTCTTGCGTCCGGCTATGCGGGAGGTGCGCACTCACTGCATAACACAACAACACAACACAACACAACACAACTCAATGAATGCACACACATGGACATGTCCCTCCCTCCCCCCAGTCGACAACCCCCTGTTCGTGTACCCCAACAACGCCATGCTGCTGGGCGACGGCAAGAAGACAATCGACTCGCTCCTCGAGAGCGTCAGGGCGAGCAAGAATGACGCCAGCAAGAAGCAGCAGACCAACGACACGACAGTGGCCGTGGACACCACAGCCGACAACACGACCGCCCCTGGCTCCAAGACCATCACTGACCAGAACGGCCTGCTCAACGGCACTCACCACGTACCCTCACACGCACATAAGTGGCACCCACACACGTACTCCTGGACTGTGTCTGTGGTGTGTGGTGTTCGTGCATCCGTAAAGGGCGAGAGTGAGGCGGCGACCAAGCGGGTCCGCCCTGAGACCTTCCTCAAAGTCGGAGTACTCAAGTATAATCGACACACGAACATACACACACACACACACGGAGAGGAGAAGAATTGACTGACCACCTGTCTGTGTGTCTCTCTCTAATGTTACAGGGAGACGGGCGACGTCAAGGAGAAGCGTGTGGCGATCGACAACACTGTCGCGGAGAAGATGCTCGAGAAACTCGGCATCGAAACACTCGTCGAGAGAGGCGCTGGGTGTGTGACCCATTAATCGTCCGCACACCCACACAGCCGGGAGAGGGAGAGAGAGACACCTACACGTGCGTCCCCCACTCCGTGTGTGTGGCAGTGCCGGTGCGAGTATCTCTGATGCGGCGTACGAAGTGTGTGGGGCCCGCGTGGTTGACCGAGCGACACTCATTGCCGAGTCCAAAGTCATCGTCAAGGTGAGTGAGGTGACGCACCCCACCGAGCAGCAGAGGCAGATGAGTGACTGACTGACACCCACAGAAGAGACACACAACACAAGACACCCCATCCATCCATGTGTGTGTGTCTGTGGGCTGCCTGCCTGCCTGCCTCTCAGATCACGACGCCCACTGTCGAGGACGTCGAGTCGATGAGTGCGGGTCAGGTGCTCATCGGATGGGTCCAGCCCGCACAGAACCAAGACCTGCTCAGGTACACATTCTGCGCATCACAGAGCCCCTGAGTGTGTGTGACGTGTTTGTGTGTGTGTGTGTGTGTGTGACAACAGCAAGGCGGCCGAGAGGGGTGTGACGTTGCTGGCGATGGATGCGGTGCCGCGCATCACCACCGCACAGAAAATGGACGTTCTCAGCAGCACCGCCAAAATTGCAGGGTACGTACCTACGCCCATCCACCCACCACACCACACCACACCGCACATAAACGCGTTCGTGTGTGTTGTCGTCTGTGGTATCTATCAGCTACCGTGCCATCATCGAGGCGGCCTACCACTTCCAGTAAGCATCAACGAACGCGCTGCCTTCACAGACCAACTCACACAAACCGGCACGTGTCCTTTCTGCCTGCCTACCTCCCTCTCTCTCTCTCTCTCTCTCTGCGTGTTAGGCGTTTCTTTTCTGGCGAGATCACAGCAGCGGTGAGGCATCGGGACATACAGCAAACATGCCTGCCACACACGCAGTCATCAACGCAACACACGTCCATCTGTGTGTGTCGTCTCTGTCTGCTCTGCAGGGCAAGTTCCCGCCCGCTAAGGTGTTGGTGATAGGTGCGGGCGTGGCGGGGCTGCAGGCCATCGGGGCCGCACACAACCTGGGAGGTGGGAAACAACAAGGCAACAGGGGGATGGAATCATGTGCACACATACGCTTGGCTGCCTCCCTGCCTGTGTGTCTATGTGTCTGTGTGTCAGCTGACGTTCGTGCGTTTGACACTCGCCTTGAGTGCAAGGACCAGGTCGAGTCGATGGGTGGCCGGTTCCTCGTCATGGACTTCAAGGAAGACGGAACCGGAGAGGGCGGCTATGCTAAGGTAGGCAGGCATACACACACACGGCACACCAAGGCACCTCCAGACAGACATTGACCCCATATGTGTGTGTGTGTGTGTGTGTGTATACGCAGCCGATGAGTCCCGAGTTCATTGAGAAGGAGATGGAGCTCTTCCTGGAGCAGGCCAAGGAGTGCGACATCATCATCACTACCGTACGTCAACCAACCACACACACACAGAGAACCCCTCCACAAAAGATATCCCTCTCCCTGTGACATGCACACACAGGCGGCCATCCCCGGCCGCAAGGCTCCCATCCTGATCGACCAGTACCACGTCGACGCGATGAAGTCGGGCAGCGTCATCATCGACCTTGCGGCCCTCACCGGCGGCAACTGCAAGGTCACCCGTCCGGGCGAGACCTACGTCTACACCACCCCCCGTGGCGGCAGCGTGACCATCTGCGGCGACACCGACCTGACCAGCCGCATGGCCTCCCAGGCGTCCGTCATGTTCGCCAACAACGTCTACCACCTGATGCACCACTGCGGCGGCGGCAAGGAGTTCAAGCTCAACCAGGAGGACGACATCATCCGCGGCATCACGGTCGCACACGAGGGGACTGTCACCTGGCCGCCCCCCAAGCCCGCCGGCCCCCCGCCACAGGCGGCCAAGGCCGGCGGCCCGGCAATGCCCCAGCCCAAGGCGGAGATCGAGACTGTGAGCGCCAAGTTCGCCAAGCGCATGTCGACACACATCCTCGGACCCATTACCGTCGGGTGGGTGTGCAAGCAGCCAAGCCACAACACACGAGTCACGTCCTCTACTCGACCACTGTGTGTGTGTGGTTTCTGTGGTCAGGTCGGCCATTTCTCTTTTAGCCATTGCTGTGTTCATCGGCGTGTTCGCCGCGGTGGGCACTCACACAGAGAGCACACAGACGACTGGCCTGTTTGATGACGGTTGGCTGCATTTACTATGTACGGGTGTCTTTTCTTCTCAGTTCGGCCCGCAAACCTTTGTGCCGCAGCTGATGGTGTTTGTGTTGGCCTGCTGGGTGGGCTACATGCTCATCTGGAACGTCGCACCCGCACTCCACACACCGTACGAAACGAAACGCAACTCACCCATTGAGACACGCATACACAGACACACACATACCCTCTCTCCCTCCCTCGCTCCCTGCTGTATGTGTGTGTGTGGTCAGATTGATGTCGGTGTCCAACGCTATCAGCGGTATTGTGGTGCTGGGCGGCATGCTGGGCATCAGCGAGTACAAGTACATGCCCCTCCAGGACGAGTGCAACGGCGACAATGTCGATGCCTGGTTCTGCGAAAAGAGGGGCGACACCGCAATCATCCTCAACGCCATCGCGATTGCGGTACCTACCTACCCACGGAGACACGTGACTTATGCCCATCCATCCATCCATCCATCCACCCTATGCTCGGTTTCTTGTTTTGTGTGCAGGTTGCGTCGATGAACGTTGCCGGCGGTTTCGCGGTCACCCAGCGGATGCTCTCCATGTTCAAGAGAAGCTAGGCCCACCGTCCCACACACTTAGGGAGGGAGGGGTCAGAGGGAAAGGTGTTCGTGTCTCTTGCCAGCTGCGTTGCCGACTGCCAGCCAGCTCTCTCGACGCTGGCAGGCGATGTATTTTGTTTGCGCCAGCCAACCTTTTTGTCGGTGGGGCCCGGGCGGCGGGCGGTAGTGCGAGCGCGTGATGTGATGGCGTATGGATGTGTGTGTAAGTCTGTGTGTAAGCGGCTTGCCAGATGGCTGACTGACCTGTTTGTTGTGGGCCGCAGCCGACCGCAAGAAGTGGGATTCATTCTCCAGCACCCACTTGTACGTGTTGTGCTTGGCGAATGAGTCCCACTCCTTGCAGTCGGCTGCGGCCCACAACTCCTGGTCCTCTGGCGACATCTTCAAGCTCTTGATCATTCACGCACCATCTGACCCGCACCATCCGTACCACCATTCCATTCATCAGCAGTGGCGGTATGAAGTGCAACGAACTGTCGGGCGTGGCGTTCTCGCTTTCTCCTGGTGTTTATATCTTGTCTAAGTACCTACACACCCACCCGCTTGCTACGCTACCTACGTCCGTCTGTGAGACCTATTTTTGATCATTGACCCTGACATCGGTAGGTACGTATCGTAAACACACATACATACACACACTGTGACCGACCTGCTCTGGCCTGACTGTCATTTTACCTATCGGTACGTCTGCACCCCAGCCCACACCACACACATACCCTACGCCCATCCATCCACTTCCACCCTCGCACCGCTCTTCACATGCATGCACACACACCTCAGAGGGCAGACACTTTTTCGATGGTTTCCTTGCTGGGAGGGAGGGGGGGTGGGGTGGGGCGTTTTAAAGGGTAAGGTGGGTGGTTGCCGAGTTTTGCCGTTGCGAGCCGTTTGAGAGAGTGATGGGATAATTCGTTTCTTTGCCGTTCATCCACACACAGCGATGATGTCAGTGTGCCCTCCTTGCTGTCTCCCTCCCTGCCTGTCTGTCTGCCCGCGTGTCGGTTGACGGAAAGGTTTATTTCCCGTCTTTTGCTGCCTGCATGCCTTGCTCTCTGCCTGTGGCTGGCCGTTTTGAATCGATGGATGGATGGACAAAAGAAAGAAGCGAAGTGAAGTGAAGTTTTGGATGGATGGATCTGTGGTGGGTGGTGTGAGCTTGGCAGGTGCACGCATGTGAGTGAGTGTCACCAAGAGCGGCCATCTCTCTCTCTCTCTCTCTGTCTCTCTCTCTCTCTCTCTGTGTGTGTGTGTGTCTGAGTGGAGAACGAATGAGCAGAGACATCGCAACGAACGTCTCCTACAGTCGTCCCCCTTTCACCCCTCCCTCCTATGTCGTATGTGTTGTCTGTCTATCCGGGCGAAGAATACTTGGCTGCTTCGTGTGGGGTGGTGAGTCGAATCGATGTCCGCCCACTGATTGAGTAGTATAGCTACAATGTAGGGGCGGTACTTATTATGTACGTACGTACGGGAAGGAAGGAGAGTGCGTGTGAGTGAGTGTGTGGCAGCTGATCGTGCGTGCCTGCCTGCCTGCCTGTTGTGTCAATGACAGGGGGGGGAAACTGTCATTAACCGTAACACTCGTCTGTGTGTCCGTGATACTCATACAAATACAGTCCCATCAGCACGCAGAGTCAAACAGGCTCAAGGGGAGGAGGAATCAATCC